>BHFT01044618.1:0-11377 GCA_004320025.1 Laticauda laticaudata
GATGGCAAGCTTTTTTTAACGTTTTACATCCTCTTTGCATCCGTTGGTGCAGTGGGACAGGGGCTTAAGTTGCATTAACAGAGGGATACAATCAAGGGAGGTAGTAATACCACTCTGTAAAGCCTTAGTAAGGCCACACCTAGAATACTCATCTAGGTTTGGTCACCACACTATTAAAAAGATGTTGAGATTCTAGAAAAAGTACAGAGAAGAGCAACCAGGATGATGAGGGGACCGGAGACTAAAATATGCGAAGAACGGTTGCAGGAACCGGGCCTGGCTAGTCTAGGGAAGAGAAGGACCAGGGAGGCAGGAGAGCAGCCTTCCCATATTTGAGGGGCTGCCCCGGAGAGGAGGAGGGGGTCAAGCGATTCTTCAAAGCACCTGAAGTTCAGACAAGGAATAATGGATGGAAACTGAACAAGGAGAGATTCAATCTAGAAATAAGGAGGAATTTTCCTACAGTGAGAACAATCAACCAATGGATGGAGCAGAAGTTGCCTTTGGAAGTTGTGGGAGCGCCATCGCTTGAGCCTTTCAAGAAGAGACGAGACTGCCATTTGTAAAGAAATGATGTGTAGGGTCTCCCACTTGGGCAGGGGGTTGGACTAGATGACCTCCAAGGCCTTTCCCAACTGTTATTCTACATTCTTGATTGCACCCCCTCAAATATTGGAACGCTGCTCCAATTCTGTCCTCACCTTATGACCACAATTAAGCCCAAATGTTTGTTGCTAAATAAGGCAGTTGCTAAGTGAGTTTTGCTCCATTTTATCACCTTGTTGCCCAGAGTTATTAAGTGAATCTTGTGGTCATTAAGTGAATCGGGCTTCCCCCACTGACTTTGCTTGGCTGGAGCCAGCTGAGAAGGTCTCAAATGGGGACCACGTGACTCCAGGATGGGGCGACTGTGATATATTTATGCTGGTTGCCAAGTGCAGGAATTTTGGTCACGTGACCAGGGTGGGGTGCATGCTGAAATGGTCATAAGTATAGAAACCGGTCTCCACTGCTGTTGTACCTGCGAATGGTTGTAAGTCAAGGAGTTCCTGTAAGAAGGAAGCGATCAACTCTCTTTGCTCTGAGGACTTTCAGCTTTGTGCAGGCACGGAAGTCATGTGGATGGCTCGACTGCTTCAGGACTCGGCTTGCTTTGCTGATCCTGCGTCAGTTTCTGTTACCCAAAGTCCCATCCTCCACAACCTGCTTCCCCACTATGTGAAGGCTGGCTAGCTAGTCGTTCTACAGCAGAGTCCCCCAACCTTTCCTGCTTTGTGGGATGGGGGGGTGGAGGAGAGGGTGGTTTCACTCGTGTGGTGGGCAAGCAGCGTGCATGGTGCTCCATTTCCGCCAGCAGCGGACACACACGCCTCGCCTGTCGTTCATGCAAATAGAGCGTGTGTGCACGCACTCAGTTGAAGTCCACCAGTCTCAAAGTTGCCAAGGTTGGGGACACATACACCCCTGACATAGAAGGAGGAAGAGGGGAAACTAGAAGACCCACACTTGCGGTTTACACCCATCACACGCACACAGGCACATGCACGCACACCCACACACACATGGAGTGGGTCCAGGCTGAAGGCAGAGCTTAGGGAGAAAATGACCTCATGGTTATTTTGGGTTTCTTTGGCAAAGGGAAGAGAAGGAGAAGGATCACCTTGGGGTTGAGGGATCAGAAGCCGTAAATCCCAGTCTTCGGAAGCTGGCCTGGAAACCACTTTGCTTCTGCTGTCAATAATTTGAATTTTGCATGGGGCCAAGCCCTGGGATGTTGCTCTCCTGCCTCTTTCAGGGGTGGGGGAGGAATGGGGGGGAAGTTTGTGCAGGAATTTAAGAAGTGAATTTTGGAGATTGACACTAAATCTTGGAAAATGGGTGGCGGCGGCATCAGCTTGGCAAGACGCCCCCTTGTGTAATCCTGGAGGCCCATTTGCACCAGGGCTCTCGATTTGAACCTGGTTGGAGAAAAGAGCATCCGCCCAGCTTCCTGCTGATCTGATGAGGTGGGAGTTTTTTAGAATAGAATAGAGTGACAGAGTCGGAAGGGACCTCGGAGGTCATCTAGTCCAGCCTCCTGCTCCGGCAGGCAGGAGACCCAACACCACTTCAGACCAATCTCTTCAGTCCAGTCTCTTCTTGAGAACCTCCAGTGATGGAGCAGCCACAATTCCCAGAGGCAAGTTGTTCCACTGGTTAATTGTCCTGACTGGCAGGAAATTTCTCCTTGGTTCTGGGTTGCTTCTCTCCTTGGTGAGTTTCCATCCGTTTTTCTTCTCCCGCCTTCATTTTCACTGAGTGCCCAAACACGCCTAACAACAAAAACGTCATCAAAAAAGCGCAACAAAGAATATTCTTTCTGCGCCAACTCAGAAAGCTCAAACTGCCCAAAAGGAGCCGCTGATCCGGTTCTCCGGAGGAATTATTGTGTCTCTCATCTGCACCTCTATCACTGTCTGGTTTGGTTCTGCAACCCAACAGGACAGTCACAGACTCCAGAGAGCGATTAGGGCTGCAGAAGAAACAATGGCTCCCAAGCCGCCTTCCATGGAGGACCGGTCTCCTGCAGGAGTCCAAAAGAGGGCTGGGAAAATATCTACACACCCCTCACATCCCGGACATATAAACTGTTTCAACTCCTTCCCTCAAAACGACGCTCTAGAGCCCTGCACACCAGAACAACTAGACACCAGGACAGTTTTGTTCTCTGACGGCCACCCCTCTGCTGGAGAAATAATTCCCTCAACACTGTCCAACCGTTTACCAAGTGTACACGACTCTCACTGTTCATCTTCTCAACACTCCTTATCACCCATCCCCTCCCGCTTGTGATTGTAGGACTGTAACTTTGTCGCTTGTGTCCTTATGACTTACATTGACTGTTTCCTGGTATCATTTGATTGATTGTAGTCTATGACTATCATTAAGTGTTGAACGTTATGATTCTTGACTCTTGATGAATGTTCCTTTTCTTTATGTATACGGAGAGTATTTATTTCCACCAAGACAAATTCCTTGTGTGCCCAATCACACTTGACCAAGAAAGAATTCTATTCTATTCTGTTCTGTTCTATTCTACTTTCTATCTATTCTGTTCTCTATTCAATTCAATTCTCTATTCAATTCAATTCTATTTTCTATTCTATTCTATATTCTATTCTAATTCCTATTCCTGTTCCTATTCTATTTTATTCCATTCTATACTATTCTATTCTATATTCTATTCTATATTCTATTCTATTCTATTTTCTATCTATTCTGTTCTCTATTCTATTCAATTCAATTTTCTATTCTATTCTATTTTCTATCTATTCTGTTCTCTATTCTATTCAATTCAATTTTCTATTCTATTCTATTTTCTATCTATTCTGTTCTCTATTCTATTCAATTCAATTTTCTATTCTATTCTATTTTCTATCTATTCTGTTCTCTATTCTATTCAATTCAATTTTCTATTCTATTCTATTTTCTATCTATTCTGTTCTCTATTCTATTCAATTCAATTTTCTATTCTATTCTATTTTCTATCTATTCTGTTCTCTATTCTATTCAATTCAATTTTCTATTCTATTCTATTTTCTATCTATTCTGTTCTCTATTCTATTCAATTCAATTTTCTATTCTATTCTATTTTCTATCTATTCTGTTCTCTATTCTATTCAATTCAATTTTCTATTCTATTCTATTTTCTATCTATTCTGTTCTCTATTCTATTCAATTCAATTTTCTATTCTATTCTATTTTCTATCTATTCTGTTCTCTATTCTATTCAATTCTATTTTCTATTCTATTCTATTTTCTATCTATTCTGTTCTCTATTCTATTCAATTCTATTTTCTATTCTATTCTATATTCTATTCTTATTCCATATTCCGATCCTATCTAGCCTATATTCTGTTCTATTCTATTCTATTCTATTCTATTCTATTCTATTCTATTCTATTCTATATTCTATTCTAATTCCTATTCCTGTTCCTGTTCTATTTTATTCCATTCTATACTATTCTATTCTATATTCTATTCTATTCTATTCTTATTCTATATTCTATCCTACCCTCTGTTCTATTCTATTCTGTTCTGTTCTATTCTATTTTCTATCTATTCTGTTCTGTTCTATTCTATTTTCTATTCTATTTCTATTTGTAATTCTTATTCTATTCTAGGTGACTGGAAGCAACAACATTTGAAGCTGGCTGGTTGTTTGACGTAATGAAGAGAAGGACCCATATTTGAGGGGCAAAGAAGAGGGGTGTGTGTGTGTGTCTGCCTATTCTCCAGAGCACCTGAAGGCACAATGGGAACTTGTCAAAGACAGAAGCGACCTGGAACGCAGCAGGTGAGAACAATGAAAGGGCTTTGTCTGCAGAACTTGTGGCAGCTTCCGGGCTGGGTTGGATGGCCCTTGGCCTGGAGGGGCCCTTTGGGCACCCAGCCTGAGCAGCAGCCAAAGCCCAACCAACTCAGTGGGTGCAAGGAAAAGAGCTGCCGGGCCCGGAGGGGGGGCAGAGCCTGGAGGAGCAAGCAGGGCCGGCTGGGCGCCCATTCCAGCCCGCCTGGGCAGGACGGAGGAGGCGCCGCCGCCGGGAAGCTTCCCGGGGGGCGGAAGATTCGGGTCCTCGGGCCGGGCGGGGGGCGCATCCCGGCGTTGCAGCCGCCTGGGAAGGGAGCGGAGCTGCCGCCGCCGCCGCCTTTCCCACAGCCCGTCCGCAATCGCGGGCGCGGCAAGGCGCAGCGGGTCCCGTCCCGCCTCTCCCGACGCCGCCTTAGCCCCGGACGGCGGCGGCGGGGCAGAGCGGCTGCAGGCGGGCGTCGGGCGGGCGCAGCAAGGGCTCCGGGGCAGCCGGCGGGCGATGGCGGGCGGAGGGTCCGGGGGTCCGACGGAGGTCGCGGTCCGCGCCTCCCTCAGCGCCGCTGGGCTCGGGCTCCCCCCGCCGGTCCCGGGCCGCCAGAGGAGGGGCGGCGTCGGGCCTGCGCCGCCGCCTCGGCTGCCCACGGAGGAGGAGCAGCCGAAGCCGGAGCCCGCGGGAGGGTGGCCAGCCCCCGCGCATCCCCCGAACCGCCGCCGCCGCCGCCGCCGCCTCCTCAGCGCCAGAGAGGCGAGCGCACCGAGGCGCCGTGGGAGCGAGCGAGCGAGAGGCGGGCCGGGGCCGGGGCCGGTCGGGCCCCCTCCCTCCCGGCTTGCCCTTCTTCCCCCGCCGCCTCCTCCCCCGCAGGCCGGTCCTCGGCGGCGGCAGGCAGCGCCATGTCCCATGTCCCCCGCCGAGGTAGGGCGAGCTTCCTGGGCGCGCGCGCGGCTTGCGCTTTTCGGGCGGGGGCGGCGACGATCCGCTCCGCTTGTGCGGCGGGCGGGGGGGCTCGGCGGCCAGGCCCCTCCCTCGGCCGCGGGGCAGAGCCTGGCGCCCGGAAGTCGGAGGGGCGACGCTGCCCGCCCGCTGCCGCTCTGCACAGCTCCGGCGCGGGGCGGGCTGCGGCGCAGGGCTGCGGCCGGCGGCTCCTCCTGGAGGTTTGACCCGGGCCGGGGCAAGAGATGCTGCGCTCCGCCCCGGGGATTCCGGCGCGCTCGGGCCTGGCGAGGCAGGTGGGAGCCAGCTGGGAAAGGGGTCCTCCAGCCGCGTGGGGACTGCGCCCTTTCCCACGCCCGCGGCTGGCCGGCGAGGCCGCGGGAGAGAAGCATCGTGGCGCTCGGCCAGCTGCGGCCGGATGGCGGCCTCCGGATCCCGGGAGAGATGGTGCGCTCTGGAACCCGCGCCCGGTGATCTGGGCGCTCCGGCCTGCCGTCGGCCGACCGTAGCGGCGGGGGGCCGGGGGCAGGAGGAGGGGGCAGCCGCGGGAGCGGGAGACACCGCTGGCCCGGGCCGGCCGTTGCGCCTCTGCCTTCGCCGGGGTCCGTGCCAGCGCCTCGCCCGGCTGCCGGCCCGCCGAGGGCTGCCGGAGGGCCCGGGCGGCTCCGGAGCGCCAGCCGCGACGAGATGCCCGCTCGCCGGGCGGAAGGAGGCGCCTGCTGGGAGAAGAGCGACGCGGGGGCGGCGGGGGCGGCGGAGGGTCGCGGCTTCCCAAGCCGGGGCCTTTGCTGCCCACGGAGGGTGGGGGCCGCCTCTCCCGCGGACCGGCCCCTTCCTCCCACGTGCCTGGCTCGGAGGGCGAGCGGCGTTGCCAGGAGGGCAGGGGCGGCCGTGGGGGAAGCCGGAGGGTCCCGGTGGGGCCAGCTGAGGTCGGCGGGGGGGGGGGGCGCGGCGGAGGAAGGCCACGGCCGCCCCGTTCAGGCCCGCCGATCCTCGGCCTCGTCACGGGAGGCGGCAGGTTTCTCCGGAGCCCGAAGCGCTCCTTGCCCCCCCCCCGTCCCGCGAGGAGGTCACCTTCCCCCTCCCGCGCCCCTTGGCTGGGGGTTCGGACCCCCCTCCTCCCCTCGCCGGGCCAGGCCTGCTCGCGCTCTTCGGGAGAGGGAGGGCCGTGATTGTGCCAGGCAACCCTGCTGGAGGATGCCGGGGGGGGGGCAGCTCCGGCATGAAGTGCATCCTCCACGGCTGGCGGTGCTGCACTGCAGGGACCCCCCTCCCCCCGGGCTCTCCTCCCGAGGGGGGGGGGGGGTCGGCTGCGCTCCCCCATTTCGTTGGGGCGGGGGGAGCCCCCCCTTGTCCTCGGCCGGAACAGCCGGGCCGCTGCCGCTTTCCCGGAGGCGCAGGCGGCCGTCCAGCGGGGCAGGTGGGGGGGCGGTTCTCTGCTGCGGCCCCCTTCCCTCCGAGGCCCGCCGGCCGCCGCTTCGGGCCTTGCGCCTCGCCGGGGCTGCTCTGCGCGGCCTCCCCGTCTCTCCTGCCGGATCCCGGCCGGCAGATGCGGCTCCGCGGTTGCCTGGCGGCTGCCGTGCTGCTCGCTTGCCTGGCAACAGCGGAGGGAGATGGCGACGCCTGCGGGGGGGGGGGGGGAAGCCGGGGCTCCATCTTTGGGGAGCGGGAATCTGGCGCGATCCTTCTTTCGGGGCTTCGGGGGCAGAGGAGGCCGCGGGCTGGGCCTGCCGCCCAACCCCAAGCTGGGCTGGGAGGAGGGGTCTCAGGCCCCCCCGTCCCCTCTGCGGGAAGCTTTCCGTGAGCGCTGCTGGGCTGGGAGGCTGCAAGAGGCCCAGAGAGCTGAGCCCCCCCCCCCCCGCCTGCTGGGATGAGGGTCCTGCCCCCCCCAGAGGCCAGCTGTGTCCGGGGGGCCTTGTCCGGGGGGGGCTTTGGCGGGGCAGCCCAGGATCCCCTCCAGGTCCTGCAGCCCGCGGGACCCCAAGAAAGGAGCCATTGGGTGGGTGGGGCTCCCGTACTCCCCCCCCCCCCAGAAGCTCTTCCCTTTGGGAAACTCTCCCTGCTGGGCCTGCTGACGCCCTTTGCTGGCCATGGGGGGGGGGGGAGCAGATTTCTCCTCCTAGCTGGACTACAAGGCCCATCATCTGCTGCAAGCCCAGAGGCATTTCTGAGCAGGAGAAGGCCTTGCGCTCCTCCCAGCCAGGAAACAAATGCTGTCAATCAAGGGGAATTGGCGGCAGGAGGGAAGGGCCCTCGAAGGCCCCGTGGGGAGGGCAGCCCCAGCGTGGCCCCGCAGAGGCCCCCCGTCCCCCTCTGCTCACTGAGGGCCGGCAGCGAAGCCTCGGCGCCCGCGTCTCCTTCCCCAGCCAGCCCAGGGTTCCAATACTCCCCTCCATGGGAAGCTGCTGGGGCTCCTCTTTCTCTAGCCAAGGCCCTAGTCCTCATGGGCTGGAGAGACTTCCAGCCCTGGGGTGGGGGGCCAAGAGCTGCACCCTTCCTGGCCTCCAGCTGGTGGCTCATGGGAGCCTGCAGGCGGATGGGAAGTGGGGGGGCCTTGCTAAGCCTTGTCAGGGTCCCAGCCGGGGCTGCCCCTCCCCCTTCCTCTCCCCTCTTTCCCTCTCTCTCTTCGCCCCCCCCTCTTTCCCTCTCCCCATCTCCCTCCCTCTTCCTCCCTCCTTCCCTCCCCCTCCCCCCTTTTCCCTCTCCCTCCCCCTCTCCCTCCCTGTCTCTGCCTCTCTCCTCTTTCCCTCTCTCTCCCTGTCCCCTTTCCCTCTCCCCATCTCCCTACCTCCCTCTTCCTCCCTCCTTTCCTCTCTCCCTCCCCCTTTTCCCTCTCCCTCCCCCTCTCTCCCTCCCTCTGTCTCTGCCTCCGTTTCCCTCTTCCTCTCTCCTCTCCCACTCTCTTTCCCTCTCTCTCCCTCTCCCCTTTCCCTCTCCCCATCTCCCTCTTCCTCCCTCCTTTCCTCTCTCCCTCCCTCCCTTTCCCTCTTCCTCTCCCCTCTTTCCCACTCTTTCCCTTTCCCTCCCTCTCCCCATCTCCCTCCCTCTCTCTTCCTCCCTCCTTCCCTCTCTCTCCCTCCCTCCGTCATTTCCTCTTTCCCTCCCTCTCCCCATCTCCCTCCCTCTTCCTCTCTCTTTCCCTCCCTCCCTCTCCCTCTTCCTCTCCCCTCTTTCCCACTCTCTCTCTCCGTCCCTCTTCCTCTCCCTCCCTCTCCTCCTAAGCTCGGCATGGGTGTCAAGAGGGGCCCCTCCCGAATTGCCCGCCCTCTGCCTGTCCCACACAGCGTCCTCGGCTTAGCGCCCCAACTGGCCCTGCGAGAGTTTTGCGCCCTCCGTGCCCGTCCTTGCCACGCTCAGCTCTTCAGCCAATTCGTTGCTCAGCCAGGAACATGCCTGTTTAGTCAATCTGGTCTCCCCGTCGTCAACGTTGCTCGTCGCAAAAGGAGATCACGCTGCGGTGTGGTCATAAATAGGAGCCGGTTGCCAAGCACCTGAATTGCGGTTGCGTGGCTGTGGCCACGGTTGCGCGAGAAAGGGTGCAGCCAATGTTTTTCAGTGCCCTTGTAACTTTGAATGGTCACTAAACAAAACAGAAGCCGAGGGCTATCTGTCAGTGGGCAGATTCCTGTGGGGCTGCCCTTGGAGACGGCCCCCTTTGAGGGCTCTGCGCTGTGTGTGTGGGTGTGTGTGTGCGCGNGCCCCCTTTGAGGGCTCTGCGCTGCGTGTGTGGGTGTGTGTGCGCGCGCAACCCTTCCGTTGTGGAGCTGGTGCCCCGGGCTCAGCTCCAGGGTGGGGTCCAGACCCCCAGCCGGCCCAGGGACCGATTGGGGGGGGGAGGATCCGCTGCCTCCTTCAGGCAGGAACCGGCTTGAGGCCCCCCTGCTTCTCTGCTTGCCCCCCCCGACCCCTGCTTCCCTTGGGAGCCACGCTCAGCCTTTCGGGGGGGAGGGGGGCGTTCAGTCGAATGGGTCGATTCGTCCTCCTGCCCGGCTGAGCCAAGGCAGGCGGGGCAGCAGATGGACTGCCCCCCCCCGAAGGGCTGAATCCGGTTGCCGCCCCTGGCGTGGCCGGGGGACACAGGTGCCACGGAAGAGGGGCCGGCCCGGGGCCAAGGCTACACTGCAGCCGGCCGGTTTGGTTTCCGTCTGCTGAGAAAGGTCCCCCCCCCCCGCAGTGCCAAGAGGGGCCTGATTTCGGCTTTGGGAGCCCCTGGAGTTGCTCTGCAACCAGGCCCACATCTTGTGGCAAGCAGTTCCACAGGTGGACTCTGGGCTGGTCTGGTCTTGCTGTCCTGGCTTTTTGTCACCCAGGGCTCATTTTTCCTGGAGGGGCTTTTTAGCTCCCAGCAGGCGAGAGAGGATCTTGTTTCATCCCAGGGAGGAGAGAGAAGGATGGAGAGGAAACTGTAAGAATAACAGTAGTAGTAGTAGTACTAGTAGTAGGAGTAACAGTGAGACTAATAGCAATCATAACAACAATAATAACAATGAAACATCAACATCAACAACAATAGAAACACCAATACTACTAATAGTAGCAGGATTCCTCCCCAACTCCGCAGTGCACCCAAGAGCTTCCAAGGCGAGCAGGTCACCCCACTGCTGGACTCTTGCAGAGTCTTGGCAGGCCCCCCCCCCGCTTTCCAGCTGTGCCTGGGGGGGCCAGGAAGCCTTCCTTTTNAAGAGGCCCTGGGTCTGGGCAGGGGGGCAGCCTCACAGGGCAGGGCCGGCTGGGCTGCAGCCCCCCCTCTCCCCCCATTGGGGGGGCAGGGGGAGAAAAGGGAGGAGCCGGCCCTGCTCAAAAGGGAAGCCCCCCCAGCCAACACCCCCCTCCCCCACATTGCCCACGGACCCCTTCCTGCTCTGGCCCCGCAAAGGGGGCTGGCTGTGTGGGCCAGGAGGGGCAGGATGTGGGGCACGAAGGGCGGGGGGGCCCCACGCGGGGAAGAGTCCTGCCTGCCTCCAGCTGGGCGGCCTCTGGCTTCTCCCCAGCTGGACCGGATGGCCATGGGGGGCAGACCCCCCTCCCCCAAGAGCCTCAGTCAGCCCTGCCCCTCCCGCCTCTTCAACCCAGGGAGACCCTGTGTGCGTGTGTGCGTGCGTGTGTGTGGTGGGGGCTTAGACGGATCCTTCAGGGATGCAAAGATCTGCTGCCCGTGGCTGGGACTCCCCCTGGGGGGCTTTGGCCCCTGGCTACCCAGCACCTGGAGCCCCCCAGGGCGGGAGGTCCCTGCCCCCCTCTCTGCCTTGCCCCCCCTTTTGCTGGAGGCTCCTCCCCTCCCACACCACTTCCTGCCGCTCTCTTGGCATCCTCNGGCTCCTCCCCTCCCACACCACTTCCCGCCGCTCTCTTGGCATCCTCTCCTTGCCACTGGGGGGCAGCACGGGGCCGGCCCAGGCCTTACACAACTCCCCGGCTGCCCCCACCCCCCACGGGGGCAGGCAGGAGGGCGGGGCGCAGGCCCCCAGGCTGTGGAAAGGCAGGTGGGGGGGCCAAAGTGTGCTGGGCTGGCCCCCCCATCCTCCAGAGCCCCTGCTCGGGAGGGAGGGGCCCATACTGGGCAGAGACCGTAGCTGCTCCCTCTTCTGCTTCTGCCAGTCTGCCAGGCCTTGGCTGGACTCCCCCTTCCGCCAGCCGGCTTGGAAAGGGGACCTGCAGGTGCCAGGTGGCCGCAACTGCCCAACTCTCATGACTGGGAGGGGCGGCCGAGGCCACAGTGACCCCCCCAGGCACACCTGATCCGGCAAGGGCATGGCGGGGAGGGATGCGAGGCCCACTTCTCCCACCAAGGCAGAGGCCTCTCCCGCTGCTGCTGCTGCTTCGGGGGGGGGGGTGGGCTGCCCTGGCAGACCTGGGCCTCCGTTCGTGTGCTGCCAGGCCCTTTCGGGGGGAGGGGGCACCGGGGCTGGCCCAGGTCCGCTTGACTCTGCCCTTCCGCTGCAGACGGCCGAGGAGCCCTGGGGTCCCGGGCGCAGTATGTCCACTCGCCTTACGACCGTCCCTGGAATGCCCCCCGATTCTGCATCATCTCTGGCAATCAGCTCCTGATGCTGGACGAGGAGGAGGTGAGAGCAGTGGGGGGGCAAGGGGGGGCA
>BHFT01044621.1:0-39535 GCA_004320025.1 Laticauda laticaudata
CACCCAAGAAGATAGGCTCAAGATCCAGATGGATCTTGACAGACTAGAATACTGGGCCATATCTAATAAAATGAAATCAATGTAGAGAAAAGTAAAGTCCTACACTTAGGCAAGAAAAACCAAAAGACTGGGTGAAACCAGACTCAATAGCAGTATCTGTGAGAGGGATCTTGGAGGCTTCGTGGACAACCTGCTAAATATGAGCCAGCAGTGTGCAGCAGCAGCTAAAAAAGCTCATGCAATCTTAAATTGCATTAACAGAGGGATACAACCAAGATTAAGTGAGGTACTAATACCACTCTATAAAGTCTTAGTAAGACCACACCTAGAGCACTGAATCCAGTTTTGGCCACCACATTATAAAAAAGATATTGAGACTCTAGACAAAGCTACCGAGAAGAGCAACCAGGATGATTAAGGACTGGAGACTAAAACATATGAAGAATGGTTACAGGAACTGAGCATAGCTAGTCTTGTGAAGAGAAGGACCAGGGGAGACATGACAGCAGTCTCCCAATATTTGAGGGGCTGCCACACAGAGGAAGGGTCAAGCTATTTTCTAAAGCACCTGCAGACCAGACAAGGAATAATGGATGGAAACTGAGCAAGGAGAGATTTACCTGGAAATAAGGAGAAACTTTCTGACAGTAAGAACAATCAACCAAATGAAGAGCTTGCCCTCGGAAGCTGTGGGAGCGTCATTACTTGAAACTTTCAAGAGGAGATTGGACTGCCATTTGTCAGAAATGGTGTAGGGTCTCCTGCTTGGGTGGAGGGATGAGACTAGATGACCTACAAAGTCCCTTCTAACTCTGATTATCTGTTATCATTCTTAATCAAGGGCGTCAGGATTGCATCTTCCTAATGAAAATGTACATATACATTTGGTTTAAGTCTTCAAACTTATCTATGTGATAGTTTCATCCAGGACAATTATTATTGCAATAGTATTGCTTCTTGTAGCATTGATGTTGAGCGTCTTCCAAATATTAGTCTTTGGGACTTTTTAAAATGATTTTTGTGATCAACTTAAAATCAATTGTATTCTTTTTGCTGATGATATAAAATTATTCAATTCTACAGATAATTCTGTTATTTTGCAAAATGATTTCGACTATGTGTCTGAATGGTCATCTATTTTGCAACTTCAAATTTCGATTAATAAATGCTCTGCCTTATATAAAGTAATCAGAATGTAAATTATAAGCTAGGTGGCATTGAACTAGCAGATGACCCTCACTTTGTTAAGGACCTAGGTGTACTTAGCTCTGATGGTCTATGCTCGAAAGCTCACTGTAATAGCATTGCTAAAAAAGTATTAAGAGTTGTAAACTTAATTTTGCAAAGCTTTTTTTCTGGAAACATTGTATTGCTAATTAGAGTTTATAAAACCTATGCTAGACCAATTTTAGAGAATTGTTCAACTGTTTGGAATCCCCACCATATATCTGACATCGGTACAATTGAATGGGTTCAGAAATATTTCACAAGAAAAGTCTTGCGCTCTTCTGTACACAATAGAATTCTTATGCTACTAGGCTCGAAATTCTCGGTTTGGATAACTTAGAACTGTGTTGCTTGTGGTCAGACCTAGGTGCTGCATACAAAATTATAAGTAGTAATGTTTTATCTGTAAATAACTTTTTCTGTTTTAATCACAATAACACATGCACTAAGAACCACTTTAAACTCAGTGTGAATCATTCTAAACTTAACTATAAAAATATGATTGTCAAAGTCTGGAATGCCCTTCCTGATTCAGTTGTCTCAGCTACAAATTTTCAGTTTCAGTCACATTGATTTCCATGAACCTTACTTCATACCTAAGTGGTCATTAGAGAGGGCATGCATAAGTGCACTAATGTGCCTATTGTCCCTGTCATTGTATTTTTATTCTCTTATTTTTATTCTTATTTTTGTTTCACAAATTCTAATAAATAAATAACTAGTCATTATTTTTTTCTGAAAATATGATTTTGCAGAAGGAAACATCAAAACTAGTCAATCATCTGTTATATATCATATATTTGTCACATTATATAATTTAAAATTGCTGCAAATGACTCAGGGTCTTACTCCAAGCAACATGACACCATCTACATACAAAAAACAGATACACATTCATATTCCTAACTAACCCACCTATATTCTAATCAAAAGCTTGCATATGTGCATCCATAAATATATTCAGCAGCCAAGGCTATATCGTACCTATGTATCTCCCTGCTGTCTCAGTGTGGAATTATTTCCTAAGCATTCGATTTATGCCCTGCAGGCTTTACTCTAGTAATGTGTAATTTATCCCACATAGCAACTATTTACACTCCATACTGACACAATAGATTTTATACTTCAAGGTCATTTACATTATCATATTTATTATTAGGGTCAATCAAATTAATAGAAAAATACATGCCAGTTTTATGCTCTCTGGAAACACCTATTATAGATGCTGAGTTTTTAAACTACAAAATATTTTGTCTCTTGTAATTTGATAAAACAAAATTAGATTGTCTATATTTAGTCAACTATTTATTATACAAAAACTGACAAAACTAAGTATCACTTTAAATATCCCTCTTTGTTATTCTTTGCTTGATGCTGTAATCTGCAAGAGAAGAAACCTTGATTGTGATCATTTGATCAATCATTAAGGTATTATCCAGATATTGTTTTGTGTGGATTTTGAAATAGGATTAAATGCAAAAGGTCTGTACTTTCTATTGCCTGTGCAAATAGTGGAAACATTTGCCCAGGCAATAGAAACAAAGTACATATTTTTATATTGTCCTAACTGCTTAAGCTCATATCACACTGCACCAACGGATGGAAAGAGGATGTAAAACGGAGAGAAACACTTGCCATCCATTGGTTAATGCAATGCATCCGTCTATCTCACAGACTAAACTTTACCAATAAGCCAATACAGTAGATTAAAACAATATTGTTATGACCAGTGCAAACCTAGCTATGAATGCTAGTGCTAACTTTAATTTTAGACATCATACTTTTTGTGAGCTATTAACCTTAGGGATTATAGTTTCCAAATTCAAAATAGGCTTTCCAAAATTAGTTGCACGTGCCATGGCTGCGTTCTGACATTTCATGATTTTCTATCTTCCTTTTCCACTGCGTCAGTCAAATCATGGCTATAATCCCGGCTATTATATTGGGGAGGAAACTGTCAAAAACACCTGTCAAAGAATCAGGGTGCCACTCTTTTGTTTCCAAAATAATTTCATTGACCAAGGGGACAAAAAATACAACTCTATGACCTCGCAAGTTCCTGATGTTCCTCGGGTGCCTTCATGGACACATCTATGCTGTTATCTTGTACCCACTAGATATAGCAGATTTTTCTCTCTTTGCTCTTTCTCTCTCTCCCTCCCTATTTCTAGTCTAACCTAGATTCTAATCTAGTCTAGTTCTTGGCATTATGGTATTAATCAAAGTCTACCCAGTCTTACTTTGCCAAACCAGTTTACAGGTCAGTTAGGTCAGTTCTCTTAACAGAGTGAGCCAGGAAATAAAGCAATGAACATACAGCATAGAAAGATGCTTTTTCTCCTAAAACTTGGCCAAGTATATCAAGCTTGCATACAGCATTCTGAATAAACAGATCATTGATGAATGTAAGATGCTTCATGATACCAGAATCAATGAAAGTTAACACGAACTGCATTAATAATTTGTGTTAGTCATATAATGATACGCAAATGATACAGACAGTGTGCAGGTAATACCAGTCATTTTACCTTGTTATACTCGACTGCTTCAATAGGAACATGAAGAGTGCTGACAGCATGGTACTACAACTGGACTTCAGAGTTTCCAACCTTCAGCATCCCTCTTGGTCACAAGATTCACAATTTGGGCCTTGTAAGCAACCAGCTCAACTTACCAGAGATGCAGCCATTCTCCATGTCACGTGACCATGGGAATCACTTTAACAACTGCACGCTGCTTGCATTAAACACTAGCATACAGGGATTTGCAAGCAATGCTGTCATGAAGTGATGCAGTCACATGACATTGGCACTTTAAGCCCATGCCCCTGTAACATAGTAAGAACTGAAATGTTTGTTTGTTTGTTTGTGTTTGACCTTGGTGGGCTGGGGTGGGCATAGCCAGGGTGGGTATGGCCAGCTCGATATCACTTGTGCTGAGGGCACCTGTGGTAGGCCGACCGCTCTGCCAGCAAAAACAGACTCCCAAGCTGTATTTTTGACTGCAACAGCCTCCTGCAACCCTCTGGCAGTGAAAACGGAGCTCAGGGGAGGCCACACGCAGCCCTCTCAAGCTCTGTTTTCACTGGCAGAGGCACCGCAGGCTGGTCCTTTGCTGTATCTAGGACAGCCCCGCAGACCACATCTAAGCACCTTGCGGGCCAGATCTGGCTCCCGGGCCAAGCTTCATATATCAAAAGTATAGATGGAAGAATGAAACTTTTACTCTTGAGTGTATAAGTGTGTTTTTCAGACATTATGAATAGCTCACCTCATTTGGCTATGATACACACACACACACATACACACACATACATGTACATACATACATACATACATACATACATACATACATACATACATAGACAGAGAGAGAGAGAGAGAGAAGTAACAAAAGATTATGAGTTTGTCATGTGGCAATTCATTTCGAGTGCAATGGTCAGACACAACAATAGTTGTTCATAGCATGCTTTTTGATTGGAAAGTATGATACGTAAGGCTTCATTGTGCTTTGATGCCATTCTTGTACACGTTAGTAGTAAACTCTTCATCACTGGAGGCTTTTAAGATACCTTATGATTATCTTTTGGGAACTGCCTGCATTGAGTTAGGTGACTGAATTAAATGAGCTGCAGGTTTCTTCCAGCTCGTATATTTTATGATTCAGACTGAGATCTGTACTGGTTCCTGGGGATAGTAGAATGCCAACATTGGTGGGCATTTGATTGGATATAGCATTTATCTACTTATGGAATGGTTCCCTTCAGTTTTTCTGGTGAAATAACAATAATAGGGTTTTACAAAGTAGCTCTCATAGCACAATGAGCATTATAACTCAAACATGGCATGCAAAGCAAAAAGTGGATTCTGGAATTCTTTCCAAACAAATAAAAACAGCTCCACTCTTGATTACATAACCAGGAAAAAGAAGGGAGGAAGTTTAAAATACTAGCAACATGCTGATCTGCTGTCCAATAGCATTTCCCAATGGGATACACTGAGGGATTTTTTTGGTAGAATGTTTTGCTTCACAATCCCAAAACAAATGTAGCCTATTTTCATACTCAAGTGTTTATTTTGCCAACTTCTCCCAATTACATACACCAAATTTGGTCCCATTCGGTTCAGTTTTTGGAGTCCTGTGTCCCTTGTGTACTTTCTTTTTTCCAATATTTCATTGGGTTGGAAAGAGTAACAAGTAAAAACTCTCTTGAACTCAGAACCTGGTGATTTCATGTTCATGTCCATAGAGGCTTCTTGACAAGCTGGAAGTGGTTTGCAACTGTTTTCTTCTGCAGTATTCATAGTTAACCATGATTTAATCAATCCAATTGTTTTGAGTATGCATATTTAACCTGGTTACTGAATTAAATTATTTTGTCTTCATAAAACACCCTGAACCATAAATCAACTGAATACTCTGCCTTCTCACATTGTGCAAAGCCATAAGTGGCATTTACCTAGCTTAATATATTGTGTGAATATATAGTAATTGTTTGTCTTTCAATGGTCTAATTGTGTGGTATAAAAGTAGCTTTGGAACCATATACTATTTTGGTTTGTTTGGGCAGATCATTGGGCTAAAATATAGTTAGGTCTGTGATTCAGTATCTGTTCTCAAGCATAACCTATTCTGGATCATAAAGAGGTTTTTTTTTTTCTTGATCCCAACTGAAGAAGGAGAGAGTCAACAGAAGGTCACCATTTCATTTAAAAGAATGGTGAGAAATGTTAATAGTTTAGATGCTAACTTTAGCTTCTTTCGTTATTTCAAATCTGCTCTGAACACGCAAATCTCTTTCCTATCCCACCTTTGATGATAGCACAACCGTCATGTGTCAGAGGCATCGGGAATTGCTATAAATTCTGATATTTTAACTTTTAGCACTGATATTGCTAAAAGTTATTTGCATGCACAGTCACACAGCATGTCTAGATACTTTTTTTTCAAGTCTGTTTTGCAAAAGAGAAGGCTACTAGAAATAGCCTGCTAACACAAGGGACCTGTTACTATGGTAAATGTGAACCAAGTGAGGTGAGAGAGCACAGAATAAAAACAAGCTTTGGATAATTGCATGCAACATCCCACAGCAGCCCTACAGATACAGATTGGTAAAATGCAGAAACTGCCTTCAGAGCTAAGGAGGAATTGTGATGATAATATCAATCTTATTTAGTTGCAGGGGGGTATGGTGGAGAAGGAAGGAGGAAGGGAAGCACTTTTCTGTTGGACTAAAATTTGCTGGATCTCCGCATGCAGTCAAGACTGGAGACCAATTTCTCTCTTTACAGGTGAGGTTTTCATACAGGGTGGAAGTATTCTATCTCACAGACTAAACTTTACAAAGCCAATACAGTAGATTAAACAAATATTGTATGCATGAAACCTAGCTATGAATGTAGTGCTAACTTTAATTTAACATACTTTTTTGTGAGCTTTAACTAGGATTAATAGTTCCAAATTCAAATAGGCTTCCAAATTAGTTGCACGTGCATGGCTGTCTGATTTCAATTGTCTATCTTCTTTTCCACTGCGTCAGTCAATCATGGCTATAATCCCTGGCTATTTAATTGGGAGAGGAAACTGTAAAAACACCTGTCAAAGAATCAGGGTGCCACTCTTTTGTTCCAAAATAATTTAGTTGACAAGGGGACAAAAACACTACAATCATGACCTGCACAGTTCTGATGTTTCCTGGTGCCTTCATGGACACATCTATGCTGTTTTCTTGACCACAATATAGCAGATTTTCTCTCTTTCTCTTTCTCTCTCTCCCTCCCTATTTCTAGTCTAACCTAGATTCTAATCTAGTCTAGTTCTGGTTAGGTATTAATCAAGTCTGACCCAGTTTAGCTTTCCAAACCAGTTAAGGTCAGTTAGTCAGTTTCTAACAGAGTGAGCAGGAAATAAGCAATGCAACATACAGCATAGAAGATGTTTTTCCTAAAATCTGGCCAAGTATATCAAGCTTCATACACATCTAATAAAAGTCATGATGATGTAAGATGCTTCATGATACCATCATGAAAGTAACACGAACTGTATAATTTGTGTTAGTCATATAATGATACAAATGATACAAAGTTCAGGTAATCCTCATTTACTTGTTTACGACTGTTCAAAGTTATGAAGGTGCTGAACAAATGGTACTTACAACTGGACTTCAGAGTTCCAACCTTTCAGCATCCCTCTTGTCACAAGATCACAATTTGGGCACTTAGCAACCAGCTCAACTTACCAGATGCAGCATCTCATGGTCACGTGACATGGGAATCACTTAACAATCTGCAACACTTGCTTAAACACAGCAACAGGGATTGCAAGAATTGCTGTCATGAAGTGATGCAGTCACATGACATTGCACTTTAAGCCCATGTCACACTGCACCAACGGATGGAAAGAGGATGTAAAATGGACAGAAGCACTTGCCATCCGTTGGTTAACGCGATGCATCCGTTCTGTACTCACTGCATATGTTTTTCATACTCTCTTATCTGTCCAGCATTCGTCTACTGAGATTTCATCCGCTCGAAAAGTTTTGAGCTGCACAAAACTTTTTGAGCGGATAAAGTATCCCAATCGGCGTCCGTCTTATACATCCGTTATGCATCGGGAACAATCTGTTATACGTCCATTGTCATCCATTACGTGTCCGCTATATGCGCTACGGCATCAACTGCGCATCCGTGCAACTCACATCCGCTCCAGTGGAAAACGGACACCAGGGAGAAGCGAACGGACGCATAATGGACATGCAGCATTAGTAGCACGGACGTAGAAAGGATGAAAGCAGATGCAGATCGCATATAAAGCATTCAAACAGAAAAAAACGTTCGTATAGGGGACGTATCTTGGATATTTAGGATGTCTGCAGGATGTCTAGAGGATGCAAAAGACACCTAGCAGAAAACCCGATATTTCCTATAAAAAGGGGGAGGAAATCACCTGGATCTCACTTTCAGTCCAGCAGCCCTGCTGTGCAGACCTCTTCAGCCTTCATACTTGCTCTTGCTCTTCCAACAGCATCCAGTCATCTCCACCATGGATCGTCACACACTCCTTTTGGTAGCCGCCATCCGTTCTATACAACAGTGCGAAGCCATCTAGAGGCTCTCTTCACCCCTTTCTATGCAAGGAAAGAGGAGGCGTCCAAGAAGTGTGTGGATCCGAAAGATGGATCGCAAGAAGAGCAGAGTACAGACTGTATGACAAGCTAATGGTGCGGAGCTGAGGAACGAAGACACTTGTGCATTCCAGAACTTCATGAGGATGCACCAGCCATGTTTGACGAAGTTGTGGAGCAGCTGAGACCCAGGTTGACCAAGGCAAACACCAACTTCCAGCCCCAGGCTGGACCCTGGGCTCAAGGTGGCACTGACTCTGCACCAAATCGGCCTCAGGGACCACCGTACAGGAGCATGCCAGTACGGCTGGAGAGTGCCACACAAACAATCAGCATTGTGCGTCAGAGAAGTGGGCAGGCCATCATCGAAGAATACCTGGAGGAGCTCCTCCAGTGCCCCTCCACTGAAGAAGGCTGGAGAAAGTTGCAGAAGCAGTGGGTATCAGAAGTGGAACTTCCCCCACAACCGTTGGAACCATAGATGGGAAATACGTGGCGCTGCAAGCTCCCAGGCCAACTCAGGGTCCATTTAATTTCAACTACAAGGGCTTCTTCAGCATCATCCTCTTCGCCGATGGGTCGATGCTGACTACAAGTTCATGTACACTCAATGGCTTCAGGCAACCGGGTCAGCTCCAATTGCCCAGTAATACAAGTGCCAGTGACTCAAAGGAGGGGCTGGAATGCAACCCTCATCATGGGGCTTCCAGATCCAGACCCCCTGCCCAATGACACACAAGATGTGCCCTACTTCATCGTGGGGGAATGACGCCTCTTCCCTCAGAACCTACCTCACCCGTGAGGAGAGATCTTCAACTGCAGGCTGTCAAGGGCAAGACGGGTGGCTGGAGACCGCGCTTTGCGGCATCCTGGCCAACAGGTCCAAGGTACTTCTTCACCACCATGCAGCATTGCCCAGAGACCGTGAGGAGGATCGTGGAAGCTTGCCTGCATCCTGCACAATCTCAATGCGCACCCGCTACCGCCTGCAGGATGTTGCAGAACAGGCTCATGGACCCTGCAACAAGGCAATGGGGACATGGAGCCTGTGTGAAATGGAGGCAAGGGGCGAACCTGGTAGACACTGTGGGATGTGCCAAGGCCCCACACAGAGCCTTCACGTGAAGGGAAGAAGCAGCGCAACCTCCTAAAACACTGATAGCAACTTCCCAGCTGGACAGTGGAGTTGGCAAGACAGGATGGTAAGATGCTTAACTGGATGCTTCTTTCAGCCTGTCTCATCACACTGATGAGATTGTGCCATGTATGTTTGAGTGGCCCTACAATGAACAGGAACAGTTTAATAAAGACGTTGTTTTATGTTGAAAGTGTGGTTGATGAATGATTAAATTGTTATTGATAATAAAGGGCCATAGGTGTGGCACACCTGGGAGGGTGGACCATACAGTCCCACTATGCTTGCACTGGCGAGACTTTTTGTTGTCAAGCTAATTACCATCCCCACGGCCTATGCCTCCTGCCCATCCCACTGCTATCTTCTTACCCATTCCCAAGCATCTGCAGTGGCTTTAAACTAATTCTCTAAAAGAAATGTAATCCACCAAGCGACTTTATTTAGCTAAAAGAACTGAACCAATGTGTGACTGAAGCAAAGAATAACCTTATTAATAACAAACTGTATAAGCTCTCAGAGAGCTGGCTCTCAGTCCCGTGATTGTTTGAGAGCCCCATTCCTCCATTTGATCCAACTGGGGTGGTCAGTCCCAACAGATACCGATACAGATGAAATCTGAGACCAGGGCTTGGCTATGGGTGGAGGAAAGGAGGAGTGTAGTGGGCTGTCCTGGTCTGGCAGGTGACGAGATGAGGCGTGTTGGTGGCAATGCTGCTCGGCGTCGGTCGGCATCTGTGGCGTCGTGGCATCATTGGCATCGTGGCAATCCAGGTGGCCACCCTGTGTGTGTGATGTACCTGTCTGGACTGGGAAGTGGCTGCCTGTGCTGCTCGGAACTCCCTGAGTAGCCATAGCCTATGGTCAGGGAGACGGGCTGTGTGATAACCTTGGAAGGGCAGTGACATCACCCCTGGGGTGGAGGAACCAGACCTGTGAACCTGGGTCAGAAGCAGGTTCAGCTGGGCTGGAGGGTGGGCAGAAGATAATACTGTCGAACGACTCTCCTTTGTCACCCTGGGTTACTCGATTGCGGGGATTTGGACATGTCCCATGAGAGTTCTGGTTCACTCGTAGGTGAGCTTCGAATGGGCTTTCTAGTTAGAAAGGATGGTAGTGTTCATCGAGAGTTCTAATGAGCAGGCTCGTAGACAGAATCAGCGAGATCCTAACGCGTGCTTTTGACTGGTGTGGATCGCTGACTCGTTACCCACCTCGCAGCAGGTGCTGACAGGTGTCGCTCTGCTCACCGGCGGAGTATGGCGGGTTCACTGGCCTGCTTTCCTGATGGGAGGTGGAGCTTCGGGGTGTCGTGGGTGTGGGTTGTGTGCTCTGTGGCGGTGGAGAGCCGGTCTTTTCTTGCTCCCTTCTCCCATCTCGTTGTCAGGGGGTCCTGCCATGCGCTCCTGCTCAACGGGGAGTGCAAGCTGTCGGGGGGGTTCTCCATTCTGGTGGGGCGGCTCCCGCACAGATACCTGCCTGGACACAGGAGCTGACCCTTTGGCCAGAAGAGGACTGGCTTTCTGTGGCTGCCTGAGAGTGAGGGTAGACAGAGGGGCTGCTCCTTGGTGGCGGACCTGCACCCTTCCAAGAATTGCACTTTGGCCATCACATAAGGTGAGCTTGACCGCGGCACTGCCAGACTTCTTGAGGTGCAGCTTCCATACCAGGTGTGCATGTGCTTCACCACCCAGGAGGACGCTCCGAAGTGTATCCAGGCTCTCGCCTTCCTCTCCTCCAAGCCGCCTCTTACCACTTGGTGTCTCGATAGAGCCTGTGTACCTTCCTCCAGAGGTACTCATTCTCCCTCAGCCATTCGAACCACCCTCCTCTCTCAATGTTCCCTCTGCTAATGGAGTACTCGTCTCCTTCCCTAACTCGTGAAGCCTCTCATCCCTCTGGCAGGGCTTCTGGCCCTCATCAGAAGGGTTTTGAGGTTCTCAGGGGTGGTCCACCACACCAGCACCAGAGCACCCCAGCAGGCATCGCAGAGCACCAGCAGAGTCAGCCCCAAGCAGCAGAAGCCTCCAGCCAGAAGCAGAGTCACGCCAGGTGGTGGGATGGTGGCCCTGTCCTTCTTGCCAAGGGCTGCAGGAGTAGGCACAGGCTTTCCTCTTCTTCGCGCATGGTTGTTCGCTTGAGATGTGGTCCTGGCAGCAGGTCTTTCTCTGAATGGTGACCTGCTTGCCGTAGCTGCATCCTTTTATGAATCCGCTGGGTGACAGCAATGCATCCTCGCCCGGATGCGCAGGTGAATGCTGTTGCATCTGCTCGGCATCCGCTGAGGCATCCACCTAGGCGTACCATGATGTAATCCATTTTCCTTCCGCTGTGCGTCCGCTTCGCGTGTGCCCCCCGGAAGCCCTGCGGATGTGTCCATCCGCTCCATCCGCTTCCATACGCTAGGCTTCCCGTGGAGCCATCCGGGCTTCATCCATCCTGAAATTAATATCCTCTCCCCGTCTCATTTCTTTCCATTGTTGTCCACGTTCTTGTTTATTATGCAAACTTTGGGGACTTTTGAAAAAGAGCGGACGAGAGCGGATAACAATGGATGGAACATTTTCTCGTCCGCTGTGTCCTTTTTACATACGTTTTGCATCTGTCGGCCGATGTGACCTAGCCTTTATGACTGCTTTGTTTGGTGATAAAAATCCCAATTCCAGTTACCATTCTTAACTAAGGACTACCTAGATGGCATTTGCATCATAAGGTAATGAAATGCATAAGACTACCTGTCTTGTTAGAGCTTGAAAATAAATCAATTAATGGTAATGTTACAGCAGTAGACAGAATTGTATCCGTTTACTTCTGGCTTCAAGTTGCTACATAGGAAAAAAAAAAAAAGAGGAACAATTCAGGTTACATTGTTGTACTAAAGGAAGCAGAAAAAAAAACTGTTCTCTGTATTTTTTTCTTTGCACTCTGATGAAAATAGCAGAGACCAGAGAGAGAATAGTGTTCTATCTTGAGATCCTGTGTAAGCCTCAGTTAAATCAGTAGCACCATCTACTGTTCTTATTATAAGCTTTGCAACAGGGAAAACGATATGCTTCATATCGTCCTATAGATATTTAATTATTAGCACCAAGCAATAGAACAGTAATATTTATAACTCCATAATGTGAACAGAGACAGAATTAAAATCTTGTTATTGTAGCAGGGGTCAAAGGGAAGACAAAATAATCAGATTAAGAAAAAGACAGGAGAAATAGCACAAATGTGTACTATTATTTGTCTGAGGATTGCAACCAAAGAAAGAGGAGAGATAATTAATTAATATGAATCTCTCTTGTTAGCACACGACAATACTATTTTAGGGTGAGTTACTGTTTCAGCACAATTCTACAAAATCCTACAACAAATGGCCATAGGGGTTCATGTATTGGTATCTTCAAGACTGGATTTCTGTAATGCCTTTAATGTGGGTCTGATCTTGGGGTTTGTCTTGTAGAATGCAGTGGCTGGGATGCACATATAAAGGTGCACATATTAAATCAGGACTAGATCAGGACTACTGAGTAAGACTGAAGAATTTGTTATTACATAAATCCTTTCTAGTATTGTTATACCAGCAGCCTTTGTGAAAAGCTATTGGATACCTTCATGGAATAATTTGAAAAGTTTATTTATGGTAACTGCACAGTGAGATAAAAAAGAAAGCCACAAATGTCCAACACAATAGCCAACTGATAAGCGCGAGACCTGGCAATAGTTAAGAGCAGGAAAGGTGAAGAATGAGACAGGGATTAATTCTGGCTGCATAAGACCAAGCTTGAAGAACAAAAGCCTTGGTAAGGCCACCCTTGGAATATTGCATCCAGTTTTGGTCACCACAATGTAAAAAAGATGTTGAGGCTTTAGAAAGAGTGCAGAGAAGAGCAACAAAGATGATCAGGAGATTGGAGGTTAAAACATATAAAGAAGGATTGCTGGAACTGGGTATATCTAGTCTGATGAAAAGAAGGACTGGGGTGACATGGAAGCAGTGTCCTGCTATCTCAGGGGCTGCCACAGAGAAGAGGGAGTCAAGCTATTCTCCAAGTTATTCTCTTCTCTTGTCCTGAGGACAGGACAAGAAGCAATGAGTGGAAACTAATCAAGTAGATAAACAACCTAGAACTAAGGAGCAATTTCCTGAGAGAACAATTAATCAGCCTCCAGAAGTTGTAAATGCTCCAACATGGGAAGTTTTCAAGAAGAGATTGGACAGCCATTTGTCTGAAGTGGTGTAGGGTTTCTTGCCTGAGCAGGGGGTTGGACTAGAAGACCTCCAAGGTCCCTTCCAACTTGGTTATTCTGTTCTATTCTAAATGTATACAAAGCTAGAATTGAGAAGGCAGCAACTGACAGCAAATACTGGCAAACAAGCTGAAGAAACAGTGGGCCGTTTAGTTAGCTGCTGCAAGATCACACTGAAAGTCAAACTCAGCTAAAGAACTGACTGCTGTGATTTCACATTGCTGGTTAGAAAATGGATGGATGGATGGAGGGATGGAAGGAAGGATGGAGGGATAGACAGACAGGCAGACAAACAGATATAGATTTTCATACCTGCCCACTCTGTTAGAGTCTGGGTGAATCACAAAGTCCAGGTACTGGATGATAGAAACACACCAAAGATTTGTATCCAGCTTGCTTGAAAAGAAGGACAGAACTCCAACAATGAGGTTCCAACGTCAGTGGTCTGAGGCAAAGTTTACTTTCCCAATAAATACTCTGGCCTCCTCCAACCTTTGGCAAAATGTTTTTCAAGAACTGTGATGCTAGTCTGAAGCTCCTTTCGTGGACTTCTGGAACATCTTTCTAGGAAAGCCTGAAAACCAGGACAGAAATAAAAACTAAATAAAAACTAGAAATAAAAAATAAAAACAGAAATAAAAACTTGGGTGGAGGTTGGACTAGATGACCTACAAGGTCCCTTCGTACTCTGATTATCTATTATCTGTTACTAAGAAGAATTTGGGCTATTTACTGGTATTTTTTACTCTTGGTCTGCAAAATTAAACCTGGGTTTCTCTTATTTATTGTCTAAGATGAGCAAGAAATATGTTCTTGTATTGGGGATGTGTGGTGTCAATTTGGAGAAGAAAGCCTCTGGGTTAGAGAAAGAAGATTCCAGAATTCCTGTCTCCTTTGACTCGGGATGGTTTTCTAGAGAGCCATTTGTATGCAATTCAAATCAAGAAAAGAGGGAAGAGGATAATTATTGTTAGTTACATGAAACAATCATAACACAGTTTAATCAAGCAATGTACACTGCTCTACAAATATTATATTTTCCTGTCTTCACATTACAGATCACTGAAACCTTAATGCATTTAGAATATTGGAGTATCTATTCTACACTAGGTTCTCCCCACGATTTCTCTAGAGGAAAAATCCAACTGGAGATCCCAATACAATGACTTAAAAATTAGATTTAATATCAGAAAACCAAGAGCATCTTGATGGTACATGTGAGATTTGCAGTAGGAAGGAGGAAAAAAATAAAAAAAGAATCTTTTGCAAATATGCTATTTTTCCAATTCTGGGACCTGCCCTATCATGGTTTAGAGGCACTGCTTTGTAATCATTCTGTTCCTTCCTGAGAGTGTAATTCCAGTTGGTGGCAATGAGCAGAGGTCAGCTGTATGTGTTTCCCTCTTTTAGGATTCCACAGAGTTTGGCTCTTTTACAACTGTTATTTGATATCCACTGATTTGGGATAAGGTGTCACTGGTATACTGATTATACACAGCTATACAATTCCAGGCTGGAAATACAGTAAATGTCAACCTTGTGACTGGAACTAGATGTATAGGAATAAGCTGAAGTTGAACATCAAGTCAATGTCACTTTTATCCAAAAACCATCTGGCTTTTTAAATACTCTTGTTCTACTTCTGGGTGGGGGAACACTTCCTGTGAAGGAGCAAGTCCATCACTTGGAGGCCCTCCAAGACCCTTGGCTTTGCCTTGATTTTGCTGGTGTGCCAGTTGCAGTCTTTCCTGTAGCAATAGGTCCTGGTGGCTGTAATTCACATCCTTACAATCACCAAGACTGACTGCGATGTTGTGATCCTGGGAGTGTTGTTATTAACAGGTGAAAGGTGACATTGTTTTAGCGGTCACTGCATTGCTCTCCATTAGGTTTTAATTTCTAAGTACAAGTCAAAATAGCACTTAGCAATGCCTATAGCACTTAAGACTTACAGTCTTATAAGACTTTTACAGCACTAAGCGGTTTACAGTCAGCATATTGTCCCCAACAACCTGGCTCCTCATTTTACTGACCTCAGAAGGATGGAAAAACTGAGTCAGTTTTGAGCTGATCAGGATCGAACTGCTGGGAAAGTCAGCCTGCAATATTTTATTTTAATCACTGCACCTCCACAGCTCATAGTGTCTTAATTTTTTATAAAGTCATACGGTATATGGTTTGGCACCAGTATTTTGATGT
Organism: Laticauda laticaudata; assembly: GCA_004320025.1. Lineage (NCBI taxonomy): Eukaryota > Metazoa > Chordata > Lepidosauria > Squamata > Elapidae > Laticauda > Laticauda laticaudata. Next base: position 15,924 of record BHFT01044621.1, read on the forward strand.
CTATCTTTTTCTAGATAGAACTAATCTCTGTGGTTCATTGTTCCTGATTTGAGATGTAGAAGGCTGCCCTGAACTTCAGGATTTTGATGAGAGGGGAAGAGAACAGATCTCTTAATTTCTGTTTCTATGGAAAAGTTTATGCTAGAAATTTGAGTATTGCCCATTTGGATGTGCCTTTAAGAGGATGGATGATGTGGTTTTGCAATGAATTACTTGTTTAGGATGCAATTAAGGTCAGGGTTTTGAAATGGATATGGCCTTTTAAAAATGCAGTTTGTGTATCTTTTGTTATAGGTTAATATATTTGTTAACTGCCAGGAGTCCTCACAGACTATATATATAGATAAGTATAAGTATATATTTATAATATAAGTATATACTTATCTTCAATAAACTATAATAAATGCTTCTTCACATGTGCTCTATAAAACGAGCATCTATTCTAAACTGTTGCCACATGCATGACGTCACTGAGGCAGGGTGCTGCTCACTGACACTCTTTGTAATATCTGAAGATCATTTATGTAAGAGGCAATACTGGGACTAGATAGAAAATTCTGATCATATTAAAGGTCAAACTTTCTATCTTATGCCTACATGCAGGGGTGGGATATGACAGAGTTAAATACTGGTTTGGAATTTACGAGGTTTGGTGATTTATGATGTGCTTCGCTGGCTGCACGCTGCAAGCCGCACGCCTGTAAATCGTCATCAGCACGCTGCGTGCAGAGAAGCAGCCTTTGAAACAGCCCTCTTTTCCTCCTTTTTTAACTGCAGCTGTGCCTCGTTTGGCAGCTGACGTCGAAAAATCAGGAAATAAAGGCCAGGTAAGAGCCCGGGTGGGCAGGTGGGCAAAAACATCAGCAGACAAAGAACCGGTTCTATGTCTGCTGCTTTTCAGAGCTACCGGTTCTACAGAGGTGGACAGAACCGGTAGAAACCCACCCCNGACAAAGAACCGGTTCTATGTCTGCTGCTTTTCAGAGCTACCGGTTCTACAGAGGTGGACAGAACCGGTAGAAACCCACCCCTGCCTACATACCAAGAAGAAATGCAACTGAAATCAGAAGAACTTATATTGGGGCTTAGTAAAGATAACAGAATAACAGAGTTGGAAGAGACCTTGGAGGTGTAGTCCAATCCCCTGCTCTGGCAGGAAACCCTGCACCATTTCAGACAAAGATGTATAAGAGTATACTTCTGGGCTGTACTTAGATGGGTTTAAGCCTCAATTACTCCTAGAGTAGTGCTGTCAATTATGAATTAAGATTATTCACATTTAAGAAAAACTTTTTCTCCACATTCAGTAAAGCACACTAGCTTTCCTTTTCATAAAATGAACATGGAACACGAAAAAGCATTTTATGCACTTATGTGGTAGGTTCATTTCCAAATGCTTTGAATAAATACATTGTTTTATTTTCTGTTGATTTTGTACATCATGCAGAGAGGGTGAAGAACCTGTCCCTATTTTTAAAGCAAGTAAATAAAAATGAATTTAAAAAGCTAGGAAAAATAGAATGACATCTTAAAGCACAAAACCTGTCCTATGATTTTTGCTATTTTAAAAATTTTACCGCAGTTATTTCAAAATACATATAAAACAATGAACAAAAAGAAATAAAGCAATGCACCTACCAACAGTCTAATGTATTACGTTACCAAAACAAACAAAGAAAAATAATATGACAAACAAAAGAATTAGCATTTTAAATTCATGCAATTCAATATCACATTTCTTTAAATATAATATATCAAATTACGGAAAGATTTTTTTGTTCTTGTAAAATGTAAAAGGAAAACATATTGTATCACTTTTTATTAACAGAAAAAATGGCTTTTTCAATTAGTTTGATAGTTACACATTTCCTGAGTTCATGATATCCACAGTAGCAATATTTTTCCAGTCACTCAGTAGAATTCTTAGTAGCTATTCCCATATCAGACATAAACAAAGTTCCTCAAAACAGTCAAATTCCATGATTTTGAAATACTATTCAAAATAGCAGTCACATCTTTAACATAAAAACATCCATCTATTAATTTACTTATGTATTTCTTACAACATAACAATATATTTTGGTTGATTGCACAGCAACCTAGATGTTTAAATTGGATTTAACATTTTTACTTACCTATTGAGTCATTATTACTGGTATTAGTATTTTCCAAAAGTGAACCACTAACAGACAAGTCCAAATCTGATGGATTAACATACAGTGGTGCCTCAGTACTCGATTGCTTTGAAACTTGTTGAATTTAGTACCTGACACTTTTTGATGCAAAAATTTTGTCCTGGTACTTGTCATTTCTTTGGCATTCAACATACAAACTAGAACTTGCTGGTGTCAGTTGCCTCATCACTGATACATTATTCCTTATGGAAAATTTTTGTTGCTCATCGCACCTCCTGGAACCAATTAATGACGGGTACTGAGGTACCACTATATTTTTAAATTATTTATATGACCAATAGAAAATCTCAAGTCTATAATTTTTGATGCATTCTTTGAGGTATCCATACCCTCGGAATAGAATCTTTTGATGAATTAATTGTAATTTCAAGTGGAAAGAAGCAACTTAATATGTATTTTAAAATAGAAATATTCCATCATGTATTCACGAGTATCAGCATCAAAATCCAATACTTTTCCAAGCATAACACGGAAAGCTTAGAAAGATTTTGTTATCAGAACAGAATTTCTTGCATTCACTTCATTTTAAAGATATTCACTCTCCTATTTTTGGAATTACAATAGATGCTTTTGAGAAGTAGATCTATTTTTTATATGCTAATCTTAAAATATGAACTGTGGCATCCAGGATATCCGATAATTGTTTATTCTCCTCAGGACGTTTTTTAAAAAATACACATAAACTTGATTATAGTTCTTTATAACTCAAGACAGACTGATACTGTAAAGAAAACATTAGTTACACAAATGAGCATTTCTTTTATGTTTTGCAATATTATAGCTAATAGCACATATAAAACTAATAAATTGTTGAAGTTTCTATAGATTTGTTCTTTCCTTCCAGAAAATGTGAATTACTGGACTTAGTAATATCCACATGGCGATTAAACCAGATTTCTTTGATCCTCCAGTAAAGATGGAACTGCCACCAGTGAACCAGAAATGGACATTTGAAGCAAAACAGATTAAGATTTCCATTACCTTTCCCAATCAGCAGCTTTCAATGAATTTTTATTTACTCTTTAAAAATATATAAGCCCTGTATGATGTTCTGCATTATATGACTTTATTCAGAAAGTAAGTTTCCTACTTTGGGAGAAAAAATAGTTATAACTTTCTATTATAACTAAGATTTTGGAAAAAAAAGTGTCATTTTCAATTCCTTTTACCTATTGTTCTACATGAAAATTACGGTCACATTTCTATCTCCTTTTTAAACAGTTTTGCCTCTGCTTTAACAGAAACACTAACGGCGGAAAAGTAACACCCAAATTACTAAATTAAGCAAGATCCAATCACGCGAGTTTTATGCCTGTAGTACTCAGAGTGGACACATCGCTTGTCTGTCAAACTCTATTCCCCATGTAGGATCCTTAGAATTGTTTTAAAAAAAAACAATTTAAGTCTCTTAAATGTTAATAACTTGGCATAGAGTGAGAACATTCCAGTAAATTCTGGAATATTGTCCACGACACTGCTTGAATCAAAGGTGGCAATTACCAGGATGTAGGCGTTATCTAATCTCAGCCTAGAGCTCCCTCCATGGGATTTGTGGAGAATAGAAATTGATCATGGGACTCAGTTGAGTCATTCTTGCAACATTTACATTCCTCCAGGCAGTGCAGAAGGGACTAGAAGAGATTCAGGTGGGTGTCAAGCCCCAAACCAAAAACGACTGATGGAGATTCTACCAAGCCGAGTTCTTTTATTGTTTCATACCTATAGCCAAAGTCTTGCCAAACTGACTGCATCTACTACATTAACTGAGTTGCCTTTACTCCCCTGGCATGCACTCCTCCCTCCTGGAAATCTACCTCCTCACTACATTCCCTCACAGATGGGCTCCTTGTGGCTAAACATTTCCATCACATAGATTTTCTGTCAGGAAATCCATATGTTTAAATATGAAACACTTTAGAGGTTGGAGGTAGGAGGAAAAGTTTTCAAAACTAGTTATGTCCCTTCTGAGAAATTTTAAAAAATGCCTTTCAGTCATTAATTACTAATCTTCAGCAGATTGAAGTGTCAAACAATTAGTTTTTCAATTGGTCCTTCATCTATAGGAGCAATACAACACACAAAGTGAATTTCATTTGGTTTTTGTTTAGCATTTTATGGTCTCTTTAATTAACAGTGGTTAAAAAGACAATTTAATGAGAGGTGCAATTTATTTCCAAGCCAGGGAAAAACTCTATTTTTATAGGAACCAAACTAGATTAAGGAATGGAGGTCATCTTTTTTATCCATACATTGATTTTTACTTTTATCTGGCCCTGTTCATGTATTTTTAACAAAAAAGATTGGTAGGCAAGAGAAATATCAGCCCCAAAGATATGGAATACTCCATTTTCTCAGTAATAGTTGAGACCACTTGTGGCTTAACTATTTAAGAATTGTAAGCTCTCATATAGAATATCAGAATTGGAAGGGGCTTTGGAGTCCAGCTCCCTACTGAACCAGCAAGTTCAAGACAAATAAATACCAAGCCCATCCCTGTAGCTATTTTATAATTCAAGTTTATTATACAAAGAAATAGCTGAGAATCCTGGTAAACTATGGGTTAATGTATTATGTACATAGAGCCTTGCCTACATAAGCTGTGGGGTAGAGATTAGGCAGGTACTATTTTTTTCTAGCTAGGGCAGTAAGAAAGGGGTGGACTTCAAGCAGTCATGAGACTTTGAATCAGTCATTATCAGCTGAGCTAATTTCCCTTTGTAACAGGAGCACTGAAGTACACTTTCTTTTGAATCTTCTGGAAGGCAAATTATGTCTTTGAATCTTCTGGAAGACAAATGATGTCATAACGAGTAATATGGGCAGGAGATCAAGGAAGAGCTTTTCCCAACTGAGCTTTTCTCTCTCACTTGTAGAAAATAATATGCCGCCAGAATTCCCAGTGACTCTGAGTAGTTTACAAACTCTTGAAAGCATTTAAAAATGAATAACACAAAAACAATATAACAATAGATAAGAAGGCAGAGAAAACAAATCCAGATGTAACGTGGAAAAAAGCTGCATCAATCCTTGACAAAGGCCAGGGTGAAAAGCCACATCTTCAGGGCCATTTAAAATAACAGTTGGGAGGGGTATGTTTGAATCTGAGGGGAGAAACTCATTTCAAAGGGCAGGTACTCCAACAGGGAGGTTGTGCTTTCAGGATCCTGATAAATTACATTGTTTAGTCAATCTCAGAGCATGCCAATCTTGCCAGATTAAACTGGCCAGGCACACACTTTGGGAGACAAGCAGTCTCAAATTAATCAGCCTTTAAGTCATGTATGGTAGGGTCCCCGCAAACCCTGGTCCCAGGACCAGCACCGGGCTGTGGCATGCCAGAAACCGGGCCACGCAAACCAGTTAAGTCCTATCCACGGGATGCAGGCAGGCTGCAAAACCACGGACCTCCGGTCCACAGAAAAACCTCTCCCTAGAACCGGTCCCTGGTGTCTAAAAGGTTGGGGGGGGGGCTGATGCAGGGCTTTATATGTGCTGACCAGCATCTTGAATCATGCCCAGAAGCAAGAAAGACACTTAACAATGGAAAAGCAAGTGTTTTTTTTTTTTTTTTTATAGGAATTGAAGGCGACAGGGCAGGAAATCCTAGGGATCTGATATGTTGGCCAGTTTGGGGAAGCTTGGCAAGTCATTGTCAGCGTACCTGAGGCGAGTCCTATTAGGCAAAATGGTTTTTTCTGGAGGGCAGCAGAGCTGGGGAAGTTCATTGTTCAGGAAATTGAGCATCAAGGCTATCAATTGATCAACAGATGATGGGGTTGTCATGCCTTTGTAAGGTTGTCAGGTGCTGTAAGTCAAGGCTTCGATGCTTTGTGGTCCAATGGGATTGCAGGCAGTTTTATCTGAGACGGTCAAGTTTGGTTTGCTGGGATTAAGCAAAAAGAGCATTTGGATTCCACTCCCGGTCATATCTAAAGGGCTGCAGGGCTGCAATCATTTTTAGTGCCTTTGAATCTATGGTGACACCTGATGTTTGCCTGGACAAATCCTGGCATTGTCAAGATTTTCAGCAGCCTTGCCTCCTTCCTCGGGTTGCAAGGCTGGCCCATGTCATTTTAGTTGGCTTAATGCTAAAAAAACGGATTATAGAGTTTATGGTACCAAGAGACGAGAATATTTGTAGCTCAGGATTGAACCGTAGAGGGCTTGGGGTTGTTTGCGTCTGGTTATTTTGAGACTTTTCATGACTCAAACTCGGTAACATCTTCATTGCTAGTAGGGAGTGGGGTTTGCTTTCATTTAAAAAAATAAATAAAAATCCTCGATTGGGCTGCTTCTGTGAGCGAACGGGAAGTAAGCCCGCATTAATCGAGACTCGCTCCAAGCTAAATGGATGGACGATTCAGCATCCCCGAATCCCTTCCATACGTATTTACCCCAAAGCGAGCTGCGCTCGGCTATGCTTATTGCCCGGTGAAAAGCAAAATAATGCCCGCTCCGGTAACGGAAGTGGCTGTTAAGGGTCGCCACCAATCTGTTGCAGGGAGCGAGAGAAACTCTCCGCCACCGGTCGGGGGTGGGTGGGCCAAGGCCTGCAAAACCTTTGCAGTCCGGCGCTTGTTTGTTTGGTTTTTTCCTGTCACGGCGTGACTCAGCAAATCGGGAAAAAGGGAAGTCGGGCGTCCCGATTCGTCGGAGCGACTCTCGTTCCCCCTCCCGTTGCGAGGGCCCGAGGCCTACTCTCGGTTTTCACGTTGGAAAGCGAAGGAAATGCTGAGTAACGCTGGCCCTGTGGAAGGCTCGCTAGGCCGAAAGCTTTGATTCGCTACCGCCATCCTGCTGAGGGGGGGGGAGGGAAGGCCGGGGCCAATCACGGCGTTGCAATCTCCTCTTGCGGCCTCCTTTTTCCTCACAAAACCCAGGGAAGGTTCCCTTCGGAGGGGCGGGGTGGGGAGCTCGGCATATCGCCCGTTGGTACCTATTGTTGTTCTTCCCGCTTCGCCAGTGCTGGGACTTTCCCACCTGAGACCCTCCCCCTTTTCCGTGGGTTGCGGCGCCCATAAAGAGCCGGGGCGGGTCGTCATCGGCAACCAGCGGAGAAAGGAGGTAGCTCGCATTGGGGTTGAAAACGCCTCTGCTCTCCTCCTCAGCCGGCCTCCCCGAAGCGCCAATTGTTGCTGCGCCACAGAAACCCAGCGCCGCTGCCGTCGCCGCGATGGCTCAGCTGACGATCAAGGCCTACCTGCTGGGCAAGGAAGAGACCACCCGCGAGATCCGGCGCTTCGCCGTCGACCTTCCCGCCCGCTACCAGCCGATCCGGGACAAGGTCGCCGAGCTTTTCCAGGGGCTGCTTCGCAATTCTGCCGCCGCCACGGGAGCCTTTCAGATGTACTATAAGGGTGAGCGATGGAGGGGGGCGGGCGAGGCTGCATCGCTTCTCTCTGTCCCCAACCTCCACTATGGAGCCTTCCTTCAATAGCGGCTTCTGGCTCTCTTGAGAGCGGCACCCCGAAGTCTGATATTTACTGGGGCTCTTAGCGCTTCCTTCTCTTCGGGTTAGGTAGGCTTTATAGTACCAGATGGTAAGAAACCCTAAATGCGAGTATCTTTAACCCCGGAAATTTTCAACCCTTCCCCGAGATTTTAGGAACCTGCCATGTACGATATTCCTTTCTCTTCCTATTTTCCCAACAGCAACAAACACGATGACACGGGTTGATCTTCGAGAGTCTGACTGGCCCAAGGCCATCCAGTTGGCTTTCACATCTAAAGCAGGACTAGAACTCAGAATCTTCCACTTTTTAGGCCAGCAACTTAGCTTCTAAATCAAACTGTTGCCTGAAGTCATATACTAAAGCTCAGGGTCTAAACTAAGAGTCGGTACAGGTAGTCCTTGACTTAGAACCATTTGAAATTCCAACAGTGCCCAAAAAAAAGTGACCTCTATTTTTCACAAGAAGGTTGCAGCATCTCAATAGTAACAGGGTCAAAATTCAAACACTTGGCTACTGGCATGCATTTGATGGTTGTGGTGTCCCAGGATCATGTGATCCCCTTTTGGGATCTTCTGACAAAAGACAATAGGAAAGGGAGATTCACTTAACAACCATGTTACCAAACAATTGTAGTGATTCACTTAACTATGGCATGAAAAATTGTAAAAACTCACTTAACTGTCTTGCTTAGTAGTGAAAAATTTGGGATCGATTGTTGTAAGTCAAGGATATTTATAGCAGTTTATAAAAAAGTTAGTTGATATAATATCCTGGTCCAAATTCCAAGCTTTAATAAGTGATCCACAAAGGACAAGAATAAACAATTATAACTTCACATGGACAAAGGAAATTGTAGCGGTTAAAGGTCCAATGCCCTTAATATGTTGTGACCATTCTTTCTAAACTTTGCTGCCCTAAAAGTAGTCCTATTTCCTCATCAGAATGGAACAGACCCAAGCCTCAAGGTTTGCTAAAAGGCATAAATTTTATTATTTCTTGCTATTGTACGTATATTATGACAAATTCCAGAAACTCTGGCTTTAATTCTTAGTTTTAAATTAAAACTAATTAATTAGTTTTTGGGGAAAGTAACTTCAGATATTTGGGACTCTTCCCAAGCCTCTAGTGAGATCTTATTAGAGATATGTAGAAAGACGTGTATGCTGGAGAATGACCTTGAACTCACTTTTAGCAAAAACTGGACAAAAGCAAAATCATGTAGCTTTGATCTGTAGTGAGTAAATTTTCCTTGTGAATGAAGGGATTGTGTTAAATCAGGGGTGGGGTGCTGACTCAGGAATTCTGGGAGTTGAAGTCAGAAAATAATAAAAGGGGCCATAGTTCCTCACCTGTTAAGATGATTGGGGAGTGTAACTCTGGAAAGGCATGGAATGGTTACATTTCTCTTGATAGGAAAGGGTTGGAGCTTACATTAGATGTTTTATTTAAATGGTGTTTTCATCATTTTCCCCCTCCATTATGGAAACCACTGCATGAATTAATTCAGAATAATAATTAATGGTTGTTTCACAGAAGAATACCTTTTCTTCTTTGTTTTGCATTCTCGTAGAAACCTTACTACTAGCTTTTCTAGAGAGTTTTTGAAGATAGTTACTTCTATCACAATTTGCAAGGGTATGTATGACTGATCTTTAGTTTGTCATCCAAGAGTTACAAAAAGAACCCGATACCTGCTTTTCCAGATTGAGAATAAAGATAAAAATGTTACTAGGATCCATATAAAATGCTGCTTTCATGCTTAAATCAGGACTGGAACTCTCAGTCTCTTCAATTTCTAGACAAGTGCCTTAAATCACGAGTCAAAACTGACTCTAGTTCATGGGTATCAAACTCATGGCATCACATTGCCATCATGTGACATTTCATGACTTTTCCCTTTGTGGAGCCGGGGTGAGTGTGGCTTGTGTGTGACACATCTGGCCCACAGGTTGCTAGATTGATACACCTGCTTTAAGTTAGAGCTCTTGATATAGTCAACTGATTTTTAGCCTTGAAATAAGAGACCTGCATAATATGTTTTATATTTGGTATGGATCCGTCAGTAAAAAATTACAATTTAATTTTAATTTGAGTGAGTTAGGTGGGAAGCATGCAGTCTGTAAATTGATTTTAGGTAGAGCAGTGTTTTTGAGCCTTGGGAATTTTATGATGTGTGGAATTAAATTCCCGAGCCAGTATGATAGTTGGGGAATTCTGAGATTTGGAAGCCACGCTTCATAACATTGCCACGGTTGAAAAGTACTGGGGCAGAGCAAGCTTATGACCAAATGATATTTCTTCACTGGTATAAAATGTAGATACAGAGCTTCCGGTTTGAGTTTCTTCAGTGACTGACAGACCGAAATCTGTGATTGTGCACAGTTTCAATCTGTGCTCGCTGCTGGAGCGCTCCAAGCTGGCTGGTTTCAGGACTAAGCAACCTCATAGAGGTGGTGAAGAGGGGGGAGATCACCAGCAGGGTCAAGGAGAGCCTCATCTCTCCTCCCCAGCTGGCCAATACTCCCTTTCCAGAAGGCAGTTGCAGTGGTGGTCAGAAATGGCCACCTCAAAGAAGAACTCGACTGGAAAAGAATGTGCAGATAAGAAGAGAAGTTTTGGCTGACTGGGTCGAACTGAAAATGCAACAATATAAGGTACCCTGGAATTTGAATCATAAAGAACAACATTGTTCCCAAAGAAGACTTTGAAGCAGCGAATGAGAGAGGGAAGGGAAGGATTTGGGGGGGGGGTGTTCTTCCCTATATTGACAACTAAGAGATTTAAGCAAGAAAACTGGCAAAAATCCACTTTGACATTCACAGGTATTTAAGCTGAAAATAAATGTCAAAGGATAATAAAGACTTCTGGATTCTCAAAAACTTTTAAAAGAAGGAAAAAACGAAAGGGAGGGATCTGGAAAAATGGAGGAGACCACCTGGAAGTGAAAGGAATTAACAGTGAAACTTTAACAAGATTCCTAAAAGATACATTTTAACTGAAACTTTGAACAAGAGAATCACAGGAAGAGAAAGTGGAAAAAAGAAGCAAGAAACAGTTTTGGATTATTCGGATTACTTGGTGATTTTTGGATTTTTGGTTATTGGATCTAAAGGATTAAAATAATCGGGTGGTTGTTTAAAGTTTTTAAAATGGTATCACTTTTGGAAGAATTGAGAATAGAACTTAAAAAAACAGAAAGAAGAGGCACAAAAAGGAAGAGGTTTCTTTTGGCTTCGTATTTCAATTTTTAGAAATGGAGTTCCTGAACTATGAGAAACAAGGAATGCCCGTAGAACAAGAAGGGCAGGACAAAGAAGAAGCCATCTTCAATGACCAAGTACTTCTATGTGGTGAAAAGAAAGGGGAAAGAGAGTGAAAAATTTAAGATTTGAAAAAACAACCTCCAAAAAGAATAGTTTGAAAGTCATTACAACATTAGGAAGAAACAGAAGAGAAGATTACAGAAGAGAGAATCAGAATTAGAGAAGGGTCAAGGGAAGGGAGAAGAAGAGGGAAAGGAAAAGAAATTATAAAGGAAACAAAAACAGGACATAGAGAAACAGGGAAACGTCAAGGATTAAAGGTATACGCCTATTTAGAAGACACAGGGATAGTGGGTAAAACTTAATTGAAAGGGAGATTCTGCAAGGGTACACAAGATAGTATTGTTATATTAGAAATAGAAATGAACTTTGAAAATATTAAACAAGTGTGATTAAAATGATAGATAAAATGCTCATTGTAATGTCATGTAATGTTTAATAAATGAAATAAAGAGAATGAGAGAATGAAATTAGGAAAGGAGGGGAACATTTTAATTATATATGTGTTATAAAAATTTAAGTGAAGAGGAATATGAAAGAAACATGAAAAAAATATGGAAATATTATAAGTGTTCCTAGAAGTATGATATTCTATCGAAAAGGAATGTTAAAGATGTCAAAGATTATAACTACATTAATGATAGAGCTGAATTGGACTAGAATAAGTATTTTATTATATATATGTGTGTGTGTGTGTGGTGGCAGCATGCTGTTCAGCTTCCTTCGGGTATTATCCCACGTCATTGCAGTTGTGCTTTTAAAGTTGTAACAACGTTTCGGCAGAATCTCATCTGCCATCATCAGGCTTCTGTATTGAGTTCGTCTGTGAATATTACAATACAGAATTTTACAATACAGAAGCCTGATGATGGCAGATGAGATTCTGCCAAAATGTTGCTACAACTTTAAAAGCACAACTACAGTGACGTGGGATAATACCTGAAGGAAGCTGAACAGCATACATGTAAGTACCCCCGAAAACTTAACATTATATATACATATACATATACATATATACACATACACATACACATACACACATACACACATACACACACACACACACACACACACACACACACACACACACACACACAATATATATATATATTATATATATATATATATATATATATATGAGATACATATAGGACAGACAAAAGTATAAATATACTGACTAGAAAGATATTGAAACTTAGAAAAAGATACATATATATAATTGAATTTAGGAAGGAATGAGAATAATTAAAAGTAAGATTGAGAAAACTAAGGGAAGGAGAAAATTATTGAGAAAATGTTAAAATAGTAATAAGATATGGAATAGAACACAAAGATGAATATGAAATTGAATTTGTGTCTGCATGGAGAAGTGATAACCCAGGACTATGCTATTCTCAAAAAATGAAATTTTACTTGTATTATGTTTTGTGAAACCCAAATAAAATTTTTATTTAAAAAATGTAGATGCAGAACTACTAGTAGTAATCAATTTTATAATGCAATGATCCAAAAGAAACAGCTGGAGGAATGATTAATCAGTGTTGTTTTGCTGCCTTTTTTAACTTATTCTCCATAAACTTTAAGGTTCAACACAATCATGTTTCCTGCTGACTTTCTAGGTGGCATGTTACATAAGAATTGTTCAGACTATAATTGTATATCTTTTCTATCAAATAATAAATGAATTATTTACTTTCAGATGAAGATGGTGATATGATCGCTTTTTCCAGTGATGAAGAATTGAAGCTGGTTCCACCTTCTGTGAAAGCTGGAGTTTTTCGGATTTATGTTAAAGGTAACATTGATTTTGTTTGTGGAAGTTGCACTCATGCATTCTGGGCTATGCAGTTGGTTCAAAATAAAGAACCTGCACTACACGGATAATTTTCAATTCAGAATTCTTATCCTCTTATTGGAAATATTTCAGGCTAAGCAGAAAGCAGAGAAAATTAAAGACAATGGTGGATATGAAATTAAAATACAAGTAGTCCTTGGATTACAATTGGGACTGGAATGTCCGTCACTAAGTGATATGGGCATTAAATGATTGATGTCCAATTTTGTGATCCTTTTTGCTGTGGGGGTGTTAAGCGAATCTGGGTTCCCCCATTGACTTTGTTGAAAGCCCCCTGGGAATGGTGATCACATGGTCCTGGGATGCTGTAGACATTATACATTCATGCCATGTGCCTGAATTTTGATTATGGGACTGTGGGGACATTGTAACAGTCTTTCAGTGTTAGGATCAGTCATAAGACACTTTTTTCCAAATGTAACTTCAGATGGTTGTTAAATGAATGGCTGTAAGTTGAGGATTACAGTGGCAACTCCTCACTTTTGTCAATTGTTCCTGCAATTATAATTTCTAAAAATAATTTCTTGTTCCAGCAACTAAGCCAAGGTAATTAGGACATTGTAGCTTTTCTATAGAAGCGATCTATAGCAAGAAGTAATTTGTTGATGTAAAAGTAAAACAGTGGATATTTTTCTTGTTACCTTACATTCAGTCTTATTTCCAACTGATTATGTAACTCAGGAAGCTTTGAAACAGAGGAAGTATTTTGAACACTTAATTAGAATGGCCCATAAATGATGGGCAGTGAAAAATGGGTTTCATTCAGTTATCCTGGAAGAAAGCAGCAGCAGCTGCCTTGGGAAATACAAAAAAAGCAATCATTAAAGTCTGCTTCTGGCACTGAGTTAGGCTCTGGTTCCTTTGTCTTCTGGTAGATGTTGTACTGTGGCTGACATTAAAACAAAAATGCTGTTAATTGCATAGCATCAGCAGGCATGATTTGAAGGAAAACAGTTTTAGTCGCTCAAAGCAAAGAACCCTACATATGATATGAAGCCATTTTTCCTGCCAATAAAATGTGTGGTTCACTCATCTGTTGCAGAATGAGGCATTTAAGAACTTTTTATATTTTTAATTGCATTATATTGGAGGCAGTTTTTAGCTAAGTGATTTCAAAATACTGAAATAGTTTGCATTTTTAGGATACCTTCTTACACTGAACTGGATTGTTACATAGAAATTTTTAAGTGAAGGGGGGGAGAGATGATGGAAAAAGGCTATTCTAGATTTCCTTCATGAAATGTTTCTTCCAGACCTAGGGTCTTTCATGGGAAGGTGGTCCTGTTATAGGTAAAGTTGAAAGCCGAGATGGCTAGATTCACAGAGCCCACTAAATGGAAAACAAACATGCCTTGTTGTGATTTGTGAACTTAAGACATATCTATTTATATTTTGGTAGACATACTCTTCTCAATAGAAGGTACAATTAGCCTGTGGGAGGGAGGGGATTAAACCTTACTTTATATTACCTTTTAATTTTCCTGCAATATGGATAACTTTTTAGTCTTGAGTAAGGTAGTCTTCAACTTTGCAGTCATGATTGAGTCCAAAATTTATATTGCTAAACAAGGCAGTTAAGTGAATTTTGTAACATTTTATGACCTCTTTTGCCAAAGTTAAGTGAATCACTGCAGTTAAGTGAATCATTTAGTCGTGAAGCAAATCTAGCTTCCCCCCACTGATTTTGCTTGTCAAAAGCTAGCTGGGAAGGTTACAACTGGTGATCATGTGACTCCAGGACATTGCAATTGTCATAAATACTAGGGATGCTGCAGTGGTCCTTAATTATGAAAAAGTTACATCACTTTTTAGTGCTGTTTTAATTTTGAACAGATGCTAAACCAATTGTAACTCAAGGACTATCTGTTATAGTTTGATCAGCATGGTTAGAGTTGAACGATAGCTTATGTTTGTGTCTTTCAGAAAAAAAGGAGCTCAAGCACGTGAACCGTCATTCCTGCAACAAGGAGCATTCTCTAAACCTCGTGCATCCTAATGTGATCTGCGATGGTTGTGAGGGCCCAGTTGTGGGTGCAAGATTCAAATGTGCAGTTTGTCCAGACTATGACCTGTGCAGCACTTGTGAGGGGAAAGGTGTCCATAAGGAGCATAACATGGTCATGTTTCCAAGTCCATTCCATCAGCTTGAGGTTAGTATTGTGAAGAAAGACAGATATACAAAGATAATTGTAAAAATTATAAAGACATTTTGTGGTTTATATTAAAGCTGCTGTGGCTTAAAAACATTTGTTTACTCTTTAGTGGCTTCTTCAGGGCCGCTGGCTTCGTAAAATGAGACATGATGCTTGCTCCTTTCCCTGGTTGCGTGGTAGGGGACACCCACGTTTTGCCCATCAGCACCAGAATTCTGGCCAGGCACAAGCCGGTACTTCTTCTCAAAATGATGTTCCAGAATGTGGTAAGAATTAAAAGTTGCAGTAACAGGAGGCTTTAAATGCAAAACAAATTAGCAAATATCTGATACCTGTCTAAAATTATTTCCTTGCAAATGCTACGTTTACATAAAAGCTCTACATCTTAAAAAGAAACTTAAAATTATGTATCTAATTTTATACATGTGTGCACGCACCCCTCCCCAATTCGGATTGATAATCTCATAAAGTTCTTGTCTTGAACAATTCATATATATGAATCATATTTTTGCTTTATAAAAGAAACCACTAGCAATGAAGCTCAAGATTCCAGTGTCAACTTCCTGAAGAATGTTGGAGAAAGTGTTGCTGCATTCCTGGGTCCGCTTGGTAAATAATTCCTTTCACTGTATATTTTTATTTTTAAAATATACTTATTTGTAAAAATTTATTTACTTCCCAGCTTACCACAAAGTAGTTCTGGGAGGCTTCAAATTCTAAATATTGGCTTTCATGTCCCTCTTGTGGACTTCCCGAAAGCAAACTTTTTATTAATTTGGGTCACCCATATAATTTCACTGAAAAATATAAAATACCATGGGTGAATTATGTAAGATACCAGAAATAGAGTTTTAAAAAATATATTATCAACTATGATCATATCCTTTGAATATGATCATTAATAAATTAACAGTGATTAAGTTCACTGTGACAATGATGCATAAATAGTATCTGAACACTTGAAACTCTCATGAATGTATAATATGAGAATGAATTGGCGCTCATGCATCAAGTATTGGAGAATATCTGATGCAATACCCACTTGATGCCATCTAGTTACTCATTTTTATGTTCTCCCAAATGATGGTTTATTTGGAAATATGTTGCCTATGATGTAAGGGATGGATGACAGAAGAATTAATCTCCAATTTTGAGAAAACATGATAGAACTAGAGTAATGAACACGTAGACAGAAAATTAGGGGTGCCCATGAATATACTGCAGTATGTCATTAACATAATACATGTCAACTGCTTTTTTAGGCATTGAAGTGGATATTGATGTAGAACATGAGGGTCAAAGAAGCAAAGTATCACCTGCACAACCTAGTTCTGAGAAAAGCTGCTCCAAACCTAGCAGTCTTACTGAGCAAACCAAACCAGAAGCAAATTCTGAAAATAATCCAGACATAAGTGATGTTCTTGCAAACCAAATGCAGGAGATGATAGTATGTTCTCCACCTGCACAGATGGAAGAAGAGAATATTTTGTCACAGGTACAAGAAATGTCATTTTTGCACATATAAATATATGTTAATTGGTGCTCCAAGAATATTGAAGCTTTTGGGATATGATAGTTTTTAACTGAAAAAGTAACTTGTTAATACTTATTAGCAATAAAGCACACTTTATTCTATTTAATCTGAAGCTTATTCATACTAGATCATGGTATGAAATGGCTGAACTGGCATCAGGCATGGAATGAAATGGAATTGAATATCCAAGTTCTCTGGAACACACCATGCCTGAGTTGCAAAATTTTTCTTGTCCTTAGATTCTGAGAGGAGCAATAGTTCTCTTTGTTGTAGGATTTACTATTTGTTGCAATACAGATATAGAGGTCTGCTTCTTTTGAATTAGTAAAAAGCAAATCACCTTTTTTAGATGCAGTTGGAAATATAGCTAATAAAAATAGGCTTGCTAACATTTTGTTTTTGTATATTCCAGGAGCAAAGTGAATCCAGTGGTAGTTCAGGGGGAGATGAGGACTGGACCCATTTATCTTCAAAGGAAGTAGACCCTTCAACTGGTGAATTGCAGTCATTACAAATGCTAGAGGAAGACAACCCAAGATCTCTAAATCCAGTTGAAACTCCCACTAATCCTGGACCAACAGGCTTGCGAGAAGCTGCAATCTACCCTCATCTTCCACCTGGTAATTAGAACTAGGAAGGCTCCCAAATCATTTTATAGAAATTGTATCCTAATAAGCTTGGATACAAACTAAACCATGATAAATATTTTTGTAAAATACTATTAAAGCATTGGCAGATATATAGTATTATCATATTTTTAGGCTTGCACAGAAGTTCAAAAATAGCTTAAGCTGCTTTAGTGAAGAGCCAGTGTGCTGTGTCCTCTATCCAAATAGTAGTCCGATTTAAAGAAAGGTCTAACACAATGTCTACCTTTACAAGTCACAATAACTTTGGAAAACATCTGACACACTTATTGCCTAAATTATTATGGAATGGTAATATAAGCATCCTCTAGCTAGAAAATCAATTTAGGAATATTTAAAAGATCTACTTTCAATCTGAAATTTTAACTTATATGGCTGATTATCTGATTCCTTTTAAGATTTGCATTTTGTTTAAATCAATCCCAATTATGATTATCAAATGAGATTGATTTGTTCTATAAAGTGACTTTTTTTAAAAAAAACCGACTTAATATTGGCAATAATTGTTGAATTTAATTAAATTCAGGTGTGGAATAGCAAATTTCAGGTATGTGATTACAATTTTTATGGGCCAATGAATATGACATGCTGCAATTCAACCTTTTTACAGAAGCAGATCCTCGCCTGATTGAATCCTTATCCCAGATGCTCTCAATGGGATTCTCCGATACTGGAGGCTGGTTGACTCACCTGTTGCATTCCAAGAACTACGACATTGGGGCAGCCCTGGATGCTATCCAGTATGCCAAGCAACCATCCGCTTCCAAATAGCTCTTGTATAACTTGTAGTTCTTAACACACATTGTTAAAGCCTTTTATACCTTTCTCCTTTCTGTAATCTGATTGTAATTCCATATTCTTAGATATCATAATCATGCTAACTTTCCAAATTTAGTTCGTTCTTACACACTGAGTAAGGTTTAATATGTACACGAGAAATAGAACTAGTATAAAGTTATGGCAGGTGGTCTTTTAACTTGTGGCAATGGTACGGTCAGAGGGCAAGGGTATTTTCTTTTCACATTGATGAATCTTCCATGTTTAGTTACCATCATGGTTGTTAGAAATTTTATTTTAGTGCTTCTGTATTGAATTTATAACAAGTTTGTTTAAATAGAGGTACATCAATTTATTAAAATAGACCAGTAATAATGTTAGCTTTTCTAAGCTATCACTTGTTCAAAGATTTGATTTTTGTAAAAAGCCTTTGCTTTCCATGCCTCTTTATCAATAACGATGGTCCTATTAACAATACAGCATAGCTCCACAGATAGTCTTTTTGTGCCATGCCTAAAACAATATGACTGAAATATTACCCACTTTATGATTCAACATTGAAGTGTTTGATTTTAAATGCAGGCCATATTGCTATTATTTTAAACCATCTCAGTGGAAAAATCAGCAAATCTCACTGTAGAGCCTTAAATATCATCATCAAAATCCTCTCCTGTGCAAAAAAGACTTCCGTAAAGGTTGTTTAATTTAACAGGAGCACAAGACCCTGAAGAAGTGGTAAATTCTGCAGGTTGTGCCTTATCTTGACAAGTAGCCAAACCTGCAGAGTATTTGCTGCTTTTCCCAAGGTGATCAGAATTAGAGACTTCTTTTGCTTTGTCAAAGCAGGTAAATACATTCTGTTGTGGTTTGAGATGCCAGTTACTACAACCAGCACTAGAAGCGGTGGCTCTTTTATCACTTGTGCCAGCAGCAGGTGTTTTGTCTGACGTCCTTTGCCTTCCACCTGTCATGTCAATATTATAACTCTTGTCAGATAAAAGGAATTTATTCCATTTTGAAAGTCCAATTACTTTTGATTCTCGTCGATTATTTCTTTGTAGCACATGGTCTTCAGTCACAGGAATTGCACTGTCGCATAAATCATCTTTGCAGCTTTTTACAATAACCATACCTAAGTGTCTCCTATCCTAAAATAAACAAAAAATGCAACAATGTCAATTCTTAAATGCTAAAAGGAGAAACCATTGGCTGACAGTTATCTTTATAGTTTTCAGAGCTTATTCTCTATCCATTTCAACTTCTGTGATGGTGATTGCAGTTTGAACTGTAAAGATGGTGTTAATACTGTAGTAACCCTCTAGAATTGTCAGGCCTATTAGGGTCATCGGTGAAAAATACAGTTCTCTCACAAAATTAACATTTCAACCAGGTGTTACACTAGTTACACAGTACAGCAGGGGTCCCCAACCCGAGCTAGTCTACAACTGGGCCATGGCCTGTTTGGAAACAGGCTGGCAAGCAGCAGGCAAGTGCACACAGCTCTAATTGTGCAAGCAGCAGATGAGTGCATGTGTGCAAAGCTCCATTTGCATGAGTGGCGGGCATGCAAATGAAGCTGCCTATGCATGCACTCGCCAGGAACCATCCCTCTTCCCCCCCTTGCAGGTATGTAAAGCCGGAAAGGTGGAGGACTGCTGCAGTAGAGATAAGTATGTCTTAGCGGGGGAGCTCTACCCTCCAAACTGCTCTACTAGGGAATCCTTCCTAATATTCCACTGAGAATCTGGTATTCTATAAGTTAAATCCAGTACTCCTTGTCGAGCGGTTAATGCCAATATTACCCAACAAATTTCTACAGTTAAAAGTGGACTTAACTTGGGACTCTGCATCACAGTTAAAAAGACAAGAATGCAAACCGACCTAGATAAAAGAATACCTCAAAATTTCTGCCATTCCCTGCCAACAAAGCCATTGAGACACCTGCCACCGTATGTAACCTTATTTTTCTAATTCACAAACTCAAGATACTAATCACTGTTGCAGAAGTAAAGGAAGCATTATATATATTCACTGAGAAAGGAATTATGTAAAAAGGATAATTTCTATATACAGGTAGTTCTCAATGTATGATTGTCCAGCATCCATTGTGTTTGCAACCAGTCCTTGGAGCAACTCTACAGCCACATCATATCCCAGCAACTCTAGAGTCACATGTTTGTGATCAGAATACTTGCCAGCTGTTTCACATGACCACTTTGATTGAATTGGAATATCTAGTTCACGGATGTGCCAATCTATTTCCTCAAATTGTTCAACATTCACAGATAATCATGGAAGCAAGCTCATATTAGGTCATCTGTGGTTTTGGAGTACGCTGATCACACCCAGCTCTATGGCTTACATACAATTCAGGACATATGAAGTGAATACTGCCCAAATTGACAATAGGCTGGATGAAGGAGAACAAGCTGAAAATGAATTCAGATAAGACAAACAAGCAGGTTAAAGTTCAGACTGTTTGGGATACTTTTTAAAATGTTGGAGCACAGCTGTCACTTGGTTTATAGGTAGTGATTTTGGCAAGATACTTATGTCTAGTGTAGCTATGTTTCTGTCAGACTAGAAATGAACATTCAAGGCACAAGTTGAGTTCTGATTAATAAGACTTATAAAGAAACAGGTTAGTTATATACAGGGACTCAAGTTGCTTTCAGATATTACTGTTAAATAAAGGCAATTCAAAACCATAAGCTGGTTTTTTTCATCTACCTTTTCAACAAATGAAGGAGGAATCATAAGGATGGAAGGCTATTTGAGGTCTTCCAGTCCAACGTGCTCCTGAGTCCAAGAATCCTCATGTCATCCTGAACAAATCTTTTCTGGAAAATTTCCTCTAATGGAGATCCTGCGACTTCAGGAGGCAGAATGCTCCCGTGTTTGGTAATTCTCAGGAAATTCCTTGTTTATTTTTTGGATTGCTCACTAAAGCTATCCGTTGGTTCTTGTCTTACAATGGGTGTTTTGGAAAATAAATCTACACTCTTCCATGTGATTTCCCTTCATCTTTGGAAGGCTATCATCTCTTCCCCAGACTAAACATTTCAAGTACTGTATGTGACCCTGGACGATTCACAACATTAAAAAAATATGTTGTTTAATATGTAAATATTTAAAAACACAAAGCACCAAATAGTTAACAAACCTCTCAGCACAGCCAAGAAACAGGCTCAGTTTCACACCCGAGATCTCAGGCTTGGATCCAGAACCAGGTCTTCAAAACCTTACAAAAGGCCAGCAGGGTAGGGGCCAACCTAATCTTGGGCAGGATGACAATTTAAAGGGCAGGCACTGTGGTCCTTTGGGGCCCCACCAACCAACACTTTTTTGCTGACAGAACCCACAACACATATTTCCTGCTGGACCAGACAGATAGAAACAAAAGGGAAGAGATGGCCTTGTAAATAAACCAAGCTCTTCGTCAAGAAGGGCTTTCAAAGTAACTACCAGCACTTTGCATGTTGTGCAGAGTAGTAATCAATGCAGCTTGTGAAGCTGTGGTGTCACGTATGCTGAAAAACTGGCACCATTAGTTTTCCATTCTGCCACATTCTGTGTTAGTTGAAGTTTCACAAAAGCTCTTTGGGACCTGACTCGTATAGATCATGTTGCAGTAGTCAAATTTTCATGAGGGCATAAGGGACTGATCGGGCCTCTGTCCAGGAACAGATGCAACTACCATTTTTTAAAACTATTTGTAGGGTTTGGCCTCCAAGTCTATGACCATCTTCACTACTCTTTTGCATTCTTTGCAGTTCCTCAACATCATTTTTATGTTGTGATGACCAGATCTGGACATATTTCCAGATGTGGTGAAATCACTGCAACATAGAATAGTATTACCATTTCTAGCAATCTTGACAACATACATCTATTATTGCAACCCAATACAGTATTGCCCTATGGCACACTTCTGGCTCAGGCTTAATCTGTGGTCAATTAAGATACCCAAATCATTCTCACAAGTACTATTTGCCAAGCTAGGTACTCTCTATCTTGCCTCTCCTTAGAAGGCAAACCAATATATTGTTCACACAACAGCTGTTAGACTTAACATGAGATTCACTGTCCCTGTCCCTACCTGAGCTTGTGAGATTTGCTGAGCACTCATATTTTTGTTGTGCCCAATCTTGACTACTGCTTTTTGTGAACCTTTTCTTGAGAAATACTCACAAATCGCACTTGGTACATCACATAGCAGCTAAACTACAAATTGGTGCAAAGTACAGGGATTCTATGATTCCCGTCTTAAAAGTTCCAAGCTGATTGCCAACTGGGCACAAATTGCTATTGTAGGTGGCTTCAATTTCAATTATCCAAGGGACCCCATTACAAATCACTCTAAATCTGTTATTAATAACAGCAACAAAGCCCTGCCTGAAGATGTCATCACTTTGAACAATTTCTTGCTTTGTTCCCAGGCTATAGGACTTACTTGCTTAGAAGCTGCTATTGACCCTATTCTCTTAGCATTTAGCAAATCCACAAAGGCACATCTCTTTTGACCATTCTTGAATGATGAAACTACTTATTTGATGATTTTTTTAAACCTGCATTGTTAAAAATTCTCTTTTCATTTTTAAATATTGTAACCATCTTGTATGTCAAGGAAACAAAAAAAGAGAATCAAATAAAATCATGATTTTTACTTGATTAACAGTTTATAATTTTATTCTTTGTCATTATGCTATTTCTAAATCAAAAAGTCTTACCTGCCAGCCTGTTTTTTCTTTGATGTCAACAGCCATATTCTCATCACTTATTTGGCCCGATTCTTCTTTATACCTAGAGGTAAATCACATTTCACTACTATATATAACTGTATATTTATATACACATGGAAAAAAGCAAGCTGCCAAATCAGGAATAACTGATGTTTAAGTGTACAAACGTGAAAAATGTGCAAAATACCTATAATCTTACATTTAAGTTAGGGAATAAAGGAAATCTATTGATCCTTGTAATGAGAAGTTTCAGTGATATGCATAAATGCTGCCAAGCAAAAGCAAATCTGCACCAAATTACAATGACACCAAACTTACCACACACAAAATAACATGTATACAAATAGAAATAACCTTTGCATGATTATGTCATGTGTGTTATATACCTCATCCCTTAGAACAAGGGTCCCCAATCTCCAGGCCACAGCCCATTACCGGGCCTTTGCCTATTCGCAACCAGGCCAAGTTTGTGTGCATGCACATGCACCGGGCCACCATTCACATGAATTGAGCTGCACATGCATGCTGGCCCACGACACGCATGGACCTGTTCCCTTCTTCTTCCTCTAGCCAGGCTGTCAAGCCAGAAAGGTTGGGGACCGCTGCTCTAGAACACTTATGAGCATAAATACAGAAAAAAGAGCAATCAAAATGTTAATACCATACCTAAGTTTGCTTACAGGTGCATGATCATGTTCTCCTTGCAGCAAGTTTAGCTTCTGCACATGGTGTCTGCAATCAACCCCAGAGCCCTGGCCAAAAACCTAAATAGGTTGAAATCCCATTAAAATACTATTTTCCTTCAATTCTTGAATGCTAAACTGAAAATTAAAGAATATAATTCTACCTGAGTACAACTGTTCCAAGCATATGAGGAAAGAAAACAAGTTGTGTAATGTATGTATGTATGTATGTATGTATGTATGTATGTAT
>BHFT01044622.1:0-40440 GCA_004320025.1 Laticauda laticaudata
GAAATATTTTATGAGTTGACATAGTTGACATTAAGGGTAAAGGTTTCATTGTCCAGTCATGTCCAACTCTTGGGTGCAGTGCTCATCTCTGTTTCTTGGCCAAGATAGCCAACACATTAACTGTGGCGATACATACATACAATGCACCTAAGTGGTACCTATTAATCTACTCACATTTCCATGCTTTCGAACTGCTAGGTGGGCAGGAGCTGTGGCAGGAATGAAAGCTTACCCTGTTGCGCAGGTCTTGGACCTGTCAAGCTCAGCATCTTTAACCATTGAACCATAGTGCTCCCCATGTAGCTGATGCTATAAATGCCAAAACATTCCAAGCAAGTTCAGTCACTTTCCACCTACATTCAAAAACTGAAACTTGCAATTACTTCAGTAACAAAAAAAATGTAGTTTAGTCCTTATTCTTTTTCCACCTCTGCTGCTCTGGCGGAGGGGCTTTACAACTTGGTCAAAGAAATACAATTACCTGCAATTTTCACACCGCCTTGAAGTGAACATTTAGCTTAATAGCAATGGGAGATGTCTAATATGGATTCTAGAGAAGGTATGGGGATAGGTTTTTTTTTTCCTGGGGAAAGTTGAAAGGAAATGCTTTTCAAGAAAACTGACAGCTTTCTAAATCTGTGTTTTCCACTCTACTTTCCACAAGATGTTTACGCTGAAAAATAACCTGTGGAAACTTTCCAAAAATTGAAGATGCTTTCTAAATTAAACTGGTTATGGGGAAATGTTCAGAAGAGAAAGAGCTTCCAAGAAAAAAATAGATGCATATGGGAGCTCAAATTCCATTTCTTTTAATTTCTGCTTTTAAGCAGGTAAAGCTTGCATTCAGTTATTTGTAAAAATAATAAAGGCAGGATACATTTTTTTTAAAAAAAAACCATTAAATATTAACACTGTAAGCAATTCATAATGAGGCAAAGATTTGGAAGCTTTAAAAGGTACATTAATGAGTCCTGTGTTGTGAATTGCCCTTGAGTTCAGAGAATCCTTTATTATACATTTCTTTGCAACCTCCCCTAGGCAGCAAAAATAGATTTCATTCTTTGATAATCTAGAAAGCTATTTTCTACTTAACAGGATAACAGAATAATAGAGATGGAAAGGATCTTGGAGGTCTTCTTGTCCAACCCTCTGCTCAAACAAGAAACCCTGTACCATTTCAGACCATTTCTTCTTAAAAATCTCCAGTATTGGAGCTTTTATAACTTCTGGAGGCAAGTTGTCCCACTGATTATTCTCCCTGTCAAGAATTTTCCCCTTAGTTCTAGGTTGCTTCTCTCCTTCAGAGAGCTGAAGAAGCTTCTTGGATGAGAAGCAAAATGTCTTCAAAGGAAAACCAGAAAGACCAGTTGCCTCTTGAAAAAGCACCTTTGGGACAACCATGACATGGATGACTGAGAATCTCCATAGACGTTCTCTCATTCATAAGCTTCCATTCACTGCTCCTTCTCCTGCCTTTTGATGCTTTGGAGAATAGGTTGGCCACCTCTTCTTTGAGGAAACCACATAGATGTTGGAACACTGTTATCATCTCACCCCTAGTTCTTTTTTTTATTAAACTAGATATATCCAATCCCTGAAACCTTTCTTTGTATGATTTAGCCTCCTTAGTCCTTTTTTCTCTTCTCTGCACACTTTCTAGTCTTGGTCAGATGATTGATTGTCTGGTTCAGAGCTGTCTAGGCCAAATCAGCTCCCTAATATATTAGAAGATAATGATCAGACCATCTATTCTCCTCAAAAAGGGTGGATGCAGCTGTGGGAAGCTACTACTCCTTCCTAGGATAATAAAATATTTTGAGGAAAATTAAATTATTATATTTCCCCAAGGGAAGAAATGGAGAAACATGTTTTTTTTAAGGCAGAAAGCAACCCCCAATTTTCTTAATAGCCCCCAGCAGATACTTCAAGACAGCTTTTAGAAATGTAGATTTGGTAAATCATTCAAGACAGGATATTTTGAAACAAAGATAGAATGGTGGGACTAGAAGCAGCCATCACCCAAGAGCCCAAACAGGACAAAAGCCATTAAGTCACAATAGGAATTACCCAACACCCTGGGAGCTCAGACAACCTATAGAGCCAGCTATGACCCCTACATAACCCCTACAACAATAGAATACATGTTCTTGCACAGGAACAGGAAGCTCAAGTGCAAAGCCCAAGAGAAGATATAACCCCACCCCCACACTCAACTCCATGTGGTCAGCTGCCCAGAACCCACGTGGTTCTGATTCACCATTAAACCTTCTTTCCAACCAGCCACCATGTTTCCAGTGTCTTTCTCCTGGCTTGGAACTAAACCAGATGGATATTTCTTCCCACACAGCATAAAAGATTATATTACACTCACGTTGGAAGTACTGAGGCACTTCCAAGTTGAAAGGCTTTGTCAGTTGCCTGGGGACACCCGTTTAGGGGCTCCTTTTATGTCCTGTGGAGAAGATACAGACATGGAAACCCATAGTATTCTCTGCCTCCCCACTCTGATGGGTGGTCAGGTTTAATCCCTATCAATTGACAAATCACAGACAGTAGAGGGTAATTTGCTATAGCAACTAAACATCTTGGATCCTCACAAGAAGTCTCATGATTCAGTATTAAAAATAAATAACATCTCCAAGAGAAGATAATCCATTCAGCTTGCATGGCAATGCCATCAAATCTCAAATATATTACAATCACAACTGGCTGGCTGCTGATAAGAATAATTCTGAAGGAGGGGAAAAAAAATATATAGTTCTTTGTTGCATTTGGAAGGCCAGCTACTCGTATTGATTTTTCCGATGGTTCCATTACCATGATACTTCAGCTAAAACCTCTATAATTCAGAACAGCTTTGAGAATATAAACAATTACACACTATTTTCCTCCTTGACACATTTTACATCTCTGCTTCTGCGGCTACAAAGTCACTGCCAATCCATCAGGGTTATGGAAGAGGTGGGGGTATGTGGGCTGTGTACACAGAGCATCTTCCTGATATCTTAGGGAGATATTTGTCAACTGTCAAAAACATACTTCAGGGTATGGTATAGTTTGCAGCCCATCAACCATTCTTCAATGCTTGAGTCAACAAAACCTTGGGGCCTGCAGTGGATTGTGCAGCTTTGTTCACAAATACTTGACTGAGGTGGGGATGCGTTGGGTAGGCAGCAGACAGATGCACTTTGTTCAAATCTTAGTAAGAACACACCTGGACTCCTGCATCCAGTTTTGGTCATCACGTTATTAAAAAAAAGATGTTGAGACTTTGGACAAAAGTGCAGAGAAGAGCAACTAAGATGATTAAAGGTTTGGAGATTAAAACGTATGACGAACAATTGCAGAAACTGGGTATGGTTAGTCTAGAGCAGTGGTGGCTAACCTTTTTGGGCTCCTGTGCCAAAAATTATGTGCGTGTTTGCACACTTGTGCTCTCATGCCAGCACCCAGAAGGCAATGCATGCCTCCCACGACCCCTATGCATGTGCACGTAATCCTCACCCACCCACCACCCACTGCCCCCTTACCTGCACTGCACCTCACAGCTGATTCTCGGACAGTTTGAGACCTTTTTCAGCCTCCCAAAGGCTTGAGGAAGGCTTCTGCAGGCTTTGCAGGCTGAAAACTAGCCCCATTTTGTCACTTCCGGTATTTTCGGAAAAACAGGAAGTGATGAAATGGGGCTAGTTTTCGGCCTACAGAAGCCTTCCTCAAGCCTTTGGGAGGCCGAAAAAGGCCTCAAACTAGCTGAAAATCAGCTGTGAAGTGCACACATGCCCAGTGAGGTAAGTTTGCCTGCAGCTCGCGTGCCGGCACAAATGGCTGTGTGTGCCACCTGTGCCATAGGTTCGCCATCACGAGTCTCGAGAAAAGAAAGCACTAAGGGTGATATGATACCAGTAATCCAATATTCCTAGAGGTGGCCACAAAGAAGAGGGGGGTCAACTTACTTTCAGGGATGGGCTTCAAAAATTTTAGCAAAGGGTTCTCTGCCCGGTTGCTGGGTGGGCATGGCCATGGTGGATGTAGTTTGGACGGCCTCCTGCCCCATGGTGTGGGCGGGGCATTTTTGCCCTCCCAGGGCTCCGGACGTTTTCCTCCAGCCTCCAGGAGGGTGAAATGGCCTCCACATGCCCGTTTCCAGGAGGCCCGTTTTTCACCCTCTCTGAGCCTCCGTTCATGCCCTGCACTTACCTGCATCCAAAATGGGCCATGTGAGAACTCCTGGGAGGGGTAGGGTGGGTGGGCAGAGCCAGCCAGGAGTAAGATTTGGGGGTTCTCCGAACTACACAGAATCTTAGCTGGAGGCTCTACCGAACCCCTGCGAACCCCCGGCAGCCCACCCCTGCTTATTTTCCAAAGGACCAGAAGACAAGACAAGAAACTATGGATGGAAACTAATCAAGGAGAGAAGCAACTTGGAATTAAAGAGAAACTTCCCAACAGTGAGGACAGCTTTCCTTCAGAACTTGTGGGTGCTTCATCACCAGAGGCTTTTCAGAAGAGCCTGGATAGCCAGTTGTCTGAAATGGTATGGGGTCTCCTGCTTGAGCAGGGGGGTGGGCTAGAAGACCTCCGAGGTCCTTTCCAGCTCTATTCTGATTGAAGTGGAAAATGGTATTGACTGAGCCTGCCAAGGGTGCCTCCAGAGTTAGATTTAGTTCTCACTGCTGGCTAAACTCGCCCCCTGGACCAGCTGTGTCATGCAAACTGCTGTTGGAGAGACTAACCCGCCTGAGATCAAAGATAACAGTTTGTGAAAAGTCCCAGTTTTTCCATTCCAGCATTCACCACCTTGGGCCTGCTTGGGCAGAAATAGATGGGAGAGGATAGAATTCTCTCCCACCCTTTTTTTTTTTTTTTAACACAAGATGCCAGCTGAGATTACACGACATTGGATGATGCTTATTAGCTTGCAGAAAAAGTCAGGGAGAAGGGCAAGTGGCAGGTAGCAACAGGATTTCTGGTGCCTTCCTGGAGGGCTGTGGAAATAGATCCAACTGTCTCATTTGGCGCATTCTTGGCTCCTAATTTTGGGGTGGCCACCTTTAAGAAGAGGTGGCTAAGACACGTGTGTGCTATGAAATGGCCTGGCTGCAGGCAGAGAGGCTGAGAATTATGATGGGGACTCTGTAACACATACCATTAAAACAGTATATTCTACATGCATGAAGCTTGGAGGCTGAAGTGACTGTAACAACAATAGCACTTAGACTTATAGATTGCTTTTCAGTGCTTTACAGCCCTCTCCAACCAGTTTACAGAGTCAGCCTGTTGCCCCCAACAGTTCTGGGTCCTCATTTTACCTACCTTGGAAGGATGGAAGGCTGAGTCAACTGTGAGCCTGGTGAGATTTGACCTGCCAAATTGCAGGGAGTTGGCAGTCAGCAGAAGTAGCCTGCAGTACTGCATTCTAACCACTGTGCCACCACGGCTCATAATGCAGTCCTTGTGTTTGTTTTATAGGTCACTGAGCCCAAAATTACAGTTGTATGTCATTACGGTCCTTAAATGAGAGGGTTCTTGGTGGGTTCTCACCAACAGTGATAGGGAAAGCCACTTGTAAATAAACAGAGAATTCTCCCTTCCTACCCAAGACCCTTCATTTTACCCCTGAGCTACAATGTTCTCTTCTGTTGGTACTTCTACTCCATCTTGTTTTTCGCTCCTTTTTGGATATTTTTCCTGGATGGATAGAGGAAGAATGAGTGTATATGTACCCTTGTATGAGTAGGAATAATGTATATATATCAAATGAATGCTTTGTGTGTGCACATGGGGGTCTATTAATTCTGTTCCTTATTTTAGAAGCAATCATTTTGAAGGATTTATTCAATGGTTGCAAATTTATCTTTTATTTTAATTTATCTTTTATTCTGGCCCTGTTCTTCCATCCACTTAAGATATATAGTTGTGTCTTTTCCTTTATATAGTAAAGTATGTCAATTTTTGGGAGGGAGGGAGGAATTCAAGAATTCTTTCTACTAAAGTTGGTCATTCCAGCTGACGAAATAGGGAAGATGGGGACTGCACCAGGAACGTTTGGATTTACAATTTACAAAATGCAAAAGAGACAATCAATCAGCCCTAAAGAGAACAAAAAGACTCCAGCACCTCTCCAACCAATAGTCAACACCCAGGTTAACTTCAGAATGACAATCAAGTAAGCAATACCCCAATCAAGAAACTTCCAAAAAGCCATCAGTAAACAGCCCCAGAATCTCTAAGACTACCACCACAGACAAGCAAGACTCCAGAATATAAACTGAGAACAAACTCCACTCCTTACTTGCACTGATGATGTTACCTAGTTTGGTAATAAAATGTCTGCAAGAAAACAAGCAAGCTCAGAGAGCACCAAGGACCCCTCATTTTCAAGCCTGAGCTACAAATATTCTTCTTTATTGGCATTTCCTGATTACTCTTCCACTTTGGAATGGATCATCTTAAAATCTATAGTGCAGTGTTTCCCAACCTGGGGCACTGGAAGGTATGTGGACTTCAACTCCTAGAATTCCCCAACCAGCTTGCTTTTGGATAAATACAGGCGGTCCTTCACTTGTGACCACAACTGAGTCCAAAATTCCCATCGCTAAGCAAGATAGTTGTTAAGTGAGTTATACCCCACCTTATGACCTTTCTTGCCATAGTTGTTAAATGGAATCACTGCAGTTGTTAAGTGAATCTGGCTTTCCCATTGTCTTTGCTTGTCAGAAAGTAGCATAAAGTGATTGTGTGACACCAGGACATTTGCAATCATCATAAATACATGGCAGTTGCTAAGCATCATAATTCTGGTCACGTGACCAGGGGGATTCTGCAATGGTTGTAAGCATGGAGAATGGTCTTAAGTCACTGTTGTAATTGCAAACCATCTCTTAACAAATGGTTTCAAATCAAGGACTACCTGTCCAACATAAAAGGAAAAGGTTTGGATTCACCCACATTGAGTAGCTGGAGGGAGAACTGTTTGACTTATCTACAATTCCCAGAGAATAAAATAAAATAGAGTAGAGTAGAGTGGAATAGAATATTGGAGTGAAGAATGGCATAGCATAGCATAGCATAGCATAGAATAGAATAGAATAGAATAGAATAGAATAGTACAGAATAGTTGGAAGGGATCTTGGAGTTCTTCTAGTCCAACCCCCTGCTTAGGCAGGAAACTCTATACCATTTCAGACTAATGGTTATCCAATCTCTTCTTAAAACAGTATTGGAGCATTTACAACTTCTGGAGGCAATTCATTCCACTGGCTAATTGTTCTGTCAGGAAATTTCTCCTTAGTTCTAAGTTGCTTCTTTCCCTGATTAGTTTCCACCCATTGCTTCTTGTCCTGCCTTCAGGTGCTTTAGAGAATAGCTTGACTCCTTCTTCTTTGTGGCAGCCCCTGAGATATTGGAACCCTGCTATCATGTCACCCCTAGTCCTTCTATGAATCAAACTAGACATCCCCAGTTCCAGCAACCATACTTTATATGTTTTAGCGTCCCATCCCCTTCAAATGAAGTGAATCATTGTAAGAACAAGTCTCAAAATCTGAAGAACATTTGGAGAAGAAAGTTGGCTATGTGCAAATCTAAAATTTAAACTATTTGTTGTCCTTTGAGAGCCACTGGATTAAAAAATATTTATATTATATTGTTTATATTGTTCCCCTCTTCTACTTCTTTGTGTTCTGCCCTGGTCTTTGGTCCTGTCTGATTAGATTCCAGCATTTAACACTTGGGTGAATCAAATCTAGAAGTTTCTGTTGGCTGTGTGCAAACTGGACTAATTTGCACAATTTCCCCATTAACTGTTAAGTGCTGGTATATCTAAATGTTGAAGATTCTGTATGGCTATTAAATGTTTTAAGATACTATTAAAGACTTAATAGCTAGCTGTGAATTTAAAATGTTTAAAGCAAATGCCGGTGCTTTGCTCTGTTTTGTTTTCTTTAATGTAATGAGAGATAGAATCTTTTTTTTTTCCAGTTAATTGATGACTGACTTAACTTACAGGTTGGCAGGGCAGATCAGTCAGATGTCTGCGAACAACAGCTTGTTGCTCATGGTATTCTTCCCTGCAAAATACAATTTCAGGGGAAATAATGGCTGTGTTCCAGAGTGAGTTTTCAAGGCAAGTTATGACCGGAATTTGTGCATGGCAATTATGGTCATCAGTCGTGACAGTCATAAAATGGATCATCATAGGACAGGACTCGATTTTACGACCTTTTTTGCCGTGATCATTAAATGAACACTGCACTCATTAAGCAAGCCCAGTGCTCTCTACCGTGGGCTGTTCCAGTTTCCAGAAAATACATCGTAAATCACATTATAAAGTAATAAAGGAAGGTAAAAATGTAATACAGTAAATAAATAAATACGTCTAGGTTATGGAAGTTTCTTGTAGTTCCCAAAAGGATGCTGGCCAGCCAGATTTTTACCATCACTGGTGAAGCCTAATCTAAAGTTGGAAGCTCTACATCTGCAGGATGATCATACTTTCATCCTTAAGAACAACTTGAAATGGCCACCTAAGAGGCACCAGGTTGAGAGAGGCTGGCATAGGAAATACTGAATTTAGAAGAACTAATGATACAATTCTTCAAGGCGAAGTCCTATAATCCATGCATGTTTAGAATGTAGCGGGCAGTGAGAGAAGGGAGCGGGTATTTCCAAGAAAGCAAAGCAGTGGTGGGATTCAGCCAGTTTGCACTGGTTCAACTGAACCTGTTGTTAAATAACACCCCCCTCCCCATGCTATCAAAGTGGATCCTGGGCACTGTGCTGCAATGGAGAAATGGAAAATGAAGCAGCAGATGTGAGGGAAGCAGGAGGCTGCTTTCCTTCTTTCTTCTCCCTGCTCCTGCTCATCCTTCCCTCATGCTGGCCACTTTATTTCCCATTTCTCCATTGCAGCGCAGCACCCAGGATCCACTTTGAAAGTGGTGGGGGGATAATTTAACAACCGGTTCTCCCAAGGTCACGGTGGCTGTCATGGGAAGGTCATCCCGCATGTGCAACAGAGCTGGGGGATGGGGATGGGCCACACCTCCCATCACAGGTAACCTGACCCTGGGAGAACTGGTTGTTAAATTATTTGAATCCTACCACTGGAGCAAAATGACAGAGGAATGTCTGATGGGTAGGAAGTGAGCAACGTTAGATCCACCCTAGTAGATCACAAAGTATATCCACAGTTATGTAGAATAGTGGGTCTTATGGTCCACAATCTGCAAGGGAATCTGTGAAGGCTTGAAGAAATATTATGATTTAAATCTTGCATTAAGTTTTGTGGTCCATGGCTCATAGTCTGTGGCAACCAAAAGGTATTTAAAAGGGGTCCATGGTGAAGAAAAGGTTGAGAAACACTGAGCCATGTGGCTCAGTGATTAGAATGAAGTGCTACAGGCTGCTTCTGCTGACCACTGGCTGACTGCAATTTGGCAGTTCAAATCTCATCAGGCTCAAGGTTGACTCAGCTTTCCATCCTTCTGAGGTGGGTAAAATGAGGATCCAGATTGCTGAGGGCAATAGGCTGACTCTGCAAACTGCTTAGAGAGGGCTACAAAACACTATAAAGTGATATATAAATCTAAATGCTATTGCTATGTGGAGAATTGCTTTAGTCTGGCAAGATTCTGTCTGAAGACGAACAACTCAGATGGATCTCCACATGTCACTCTTGGTTCTTGCAGCCTGACAATGCACAACCTTATCTGTAAATGCTTTGTGTAAATTTCCATCCAATCTCATGTCCCTCCCTTCTCCCCCTCTGTTCTTCATTGACACTGAAATCATATCCTATATAAGCTTACTCGGAAGACTATTTGAGTTCACTTCTAAAGTACACTTCCATAGGATTAGGTTGTATGTCATTTGGAAAGAACTACCACTCAGCAACTCCATATGTTTCTTCCATGAACAAAGCTGCAATATGCAATAGCTATTTAATGAAATGCTTTCTGAAGACACCATAATAAAGCCTTAAAGTTGTTTTATATGCCAACTGTTGTAAAATGGTAATAGCACTTGGCCGTTTCGTTTGATGACTCTACTGCAGAATTATAAAAGTGCCATATACGCATAGCCTTGTTATTATTTTGACAATAAGACCTCTCTAAAACACCAGTTCCACACAAAGTACTTTCTGCTCCCAGATTCTTATTTTCAGTTGTCAGGAAATCTTTACGTGAAATACAGCAGAATACATTTCAATCAATACCTGTTAAGAAAGCACACACCTATTAAAAGGCAGAAGAAACTTGCAGGAACAATGTAATATGGGAAAACATAAAGAAAACATTGGAAGAATATGTTTCTGCCCTTGAAATCAATAATAAATATGAGTAATGTAATCATCTCCACCCATTTTGGGCTAACAATTCTAAAACAGGGAAGTGGACATATTGGATTTTCTAAGTGCAAAGGTAAAAAAATTGAACAAATTTGTAGTGAGCATATGCCAGTTCTAAGCACATCTTTGAAGTTATTCATGCCTGTAAAATATATCTGATCCAAAAGGGAAATGCGTACATAGCATCTTTTATATGCAATGGATATCAATGGAAATAGATTAGGTCTTCTTAAATTAGCTAGAACTATCTTTTAATATATATTGAGACATACTTCGTTTTCTAAAGCCACTTCCAGATAAAATTATTGAAAATGTTAAATTGAAACGCAACTTAGGCAAGGAGAGAAATATCTATGTATCCAGGTTTCCACTGTTGCTAGATTCCAATTTTTATTGACCTGAGATAATGGTTGGAAGCAATGGGAAATGAAGGCTGGCAAACTCTAGAAAAACATGTCTCCTCTTAAAATATTTTTTTTATTTCAATGAGAAGTTGGGCTGAAAAGAGTGATTGACCAACTCTGGCCTACCAAGTCCTATCACTAGCCACAGCTGACTCACAGCTGGCTCAGTCTGCCTCTTCCTTTTGTTTTTTGGCAATCAGTTGGCCAAACTAAATGTGACCAAGACAAAATCGGCCAGATGGCCAGACTCTAGCACTGTGTTTTCTAAGCACCCACTTCCTTGCAATGAGTAAATCACTCAAATGTCTGCTATCCTATCCTATTCTATCCTTCCATCCATCATCTGTCTGTCTGTCTGTCTGTCTGTCTACATATCTATCTATCTACAATGGTACCTTGGTACTCAACTACATTGAAACTCATTGAATTTGGTACTCAATGCATTTTGATGCGAACATTTTGTGCCAGTACTTATTATTTGTTTTGTAGTCAACACACAAGCTAGAACATGTTGGTGTCTGCTACCTTGTGTACATTATTCCTTATGGGAAAAATTGTTTGGTACTCAGCATTTCAATCTATCTACTGATCTATCAATTTATTTATTTTTCATAGCCACCAATCTCAGTTGGAAAACCTTCTTCAAGATCTAGGTTTGCAAATACTTAGAACATAGAGCATAAGCAGAGAATAAAGAATTGGAAGGGAACTTGTAGGTCTCCTACTCCAACCCCCTGCTTGAGCAGGGAAGCCTATATACCATTTCAGACAAATGGTTGTCCAGACTATGGGTCATGAAAATGAATCTGGATCACTGACTCTATTAATGCTAATGTAAATAACAAAATAAGTAACTAAACTTAGTAATAATTACTTAATAAGTAATTAAACTAAGGCTGTATTACTATAATTCTTCTCAGCCTTGCTATTACCTCCCACTTATGAATATAACCTTGATTCTTGTATCTTTACAATTTATATTGTTTTATTTGTTTCCCAGTATAATTTGATTGCTTATTAATAATCTGTGACTATCACAAAGTATTGCATCTTATGATTCTTGATGAATTTATTTTTTCTTTTTATGTACACTGACAGCATATTCACCAAAGACAAATTCCTTGCATGTCCAATCACACTTGGCCAATAAAGAATTGTATTCTAACCTATTCTAAAATTCATAAAACAGAAAATAGTCAACAAATGCTATATTAAATAGAAGAGTGGTCTTGCACAAGCAACCTTCAAAGAAAAATGCAAATTGGGGGATAAAATGATAAATGCTACATCTAAAAATGGATTTTCATTGGACTGCTCTGAGTTTCTTTGCACTCAGAGATTTCAACTGAACATTCCTGACTAACACATTTTTGCCAAGAGCTGCTGTAATTATGGCATCAGTTACATAAAACATTTCAAGCAATAAATATTAGTGGATGTCTTTCAGGAGCTTACATCCTTTAAAATTTAGAAAAACCTTTAAAAATAGAGGGTGTGGGAAGACATATGCAGCTATAATGATGATCTTACTTGACAGAAAGAAAAAGGTAAAATGCCACACTTTTGAAGTTGGAAATGCAGGGAAGAGATGTTTAAATGAGGTGGTCTCTGCATTTCATGAACATTGCAGTAGAGATCCATGATGACAGAAAGTTGGAATGATACCATTTCAAATTATAAGGACCAAGGACTTCCCTTTTCCGGACTGAATCTCTTTTAAAGTAATTCAAATTCCTGGGCTCGAAAAAAAGCAATCCAATATAGTGACTGCAGCCCTGAGATCAAAAGGCGTATAGCACTTGGAAGAACTACAATGCCCTGCATGAATCTGTTCTGACCCAAATCTGGTTTCAAGGAAGCAAACATGAGACAAAGGTAACAGCACAACCTTTTAATGTTTCTTTTCAAATCCCATTCCTTCACGGGTAAAAGGCTGCTTCAAACCAAGTAGCTCCAATAAGACAGAGCTTTGCCAAGATTTTGCAAGGCTGCCAAGAATAACAGATAAAGTTACTAAGCAATAAATCAAAGAGTCTCCAAACACCAACTCAGATATTCTAACGTCCACCAGGCTTGAGTATCAAACTTCTTTGTCTTCTGCAAAGAACTCTGGTTTCTCAGCTGGCTTTTATCTCCTCAGGGAGGGGCCATCACCTTGCAGTCTTACTCCCAAGTCGCCTGTGCTGCTGCAGCTGCTTTTTCCTTCAAGCAGCCCATGGGCTCCTTGGGGACCTCTTCATTGCTTCTGCCAGCCTCCACAATCTCCAAAGGCGGCATT
This sequence comes from Laticauda laticaudata, assembly GCA_004320025.1. Taxonomy (NCBI): domain Eukaryota; kingdom Metazoa; phylum Chordata; class Lepidosauria; order Squamata; family Elapidae; genus Laticauda; species Laticauda laticaudata. The sequence continues at coordinate 13,031 of BHFT01044622.1, forward strand.
CCACTCCCTGATGGTCCTGGCCCCATTCCTGCATCACATGCAGGCCCCTCATCAGAGTCTTCACTCTCCAAGCGCTCAGCCGTCCGCACCTGCTGCTGGTGAGCCACAACAGAATAACATCTGGAAGAGTAAAGATATTATCTTATTAGCCAAATGTAGATTAGTCAACGTAATATTTTTTTTTTTCCAGTTGGTACTTTTGGCTGAGAAACTTGGACTCTAAAAAACGCAGATAGGAGAAGGGTAGACATCTTCAATTTATGATACTGGAGAAGACTATTATGCATTCCATGGGCTGCAAAAATCACAAAGAAATCCTAGACCACCACATCTCGCTCAAAATATCACTCAAAAATCAGATCGCCAAACATAGGCGATCATATTTGGTCATGTCATGAGAGCTGACTCACTCGAAAAGTTAATCATGCTGAGGGGAGAAGAGGCCAGCCTAATATCCATTGGCTGGATGATGCCTGGGATGGCCATGGTGGATCTGAAGGAGGCAGTCAGAGAAAGAGGTGCATAGGGAGTTATGATCCATTGAGTGGCCAAGGGTTTGACATGACTGAATGGTCGACGACATGAAATCTAAAGCAGGGGCTGTGTAACTATATAAAGGTAAACATTTCCCTGTTCAGTTGTGCCGACTAGGGCACAGTGCTCATTTCTGTTTCTTAAAGAAGAGAGCCAGCATTGTCTGAAAGACATTTCTATGGTCATTTGATCAGCATGGCTATATACCAGAGGTGCATGGAACATTGTTCCTTTCTCGGTGAGGTGGTACCTATTTATCTAGTCACATGTGCATGCCTTCAAACTGCTAGGTCAGCAGTAACTATATATGGGGTTACATTTAGAAAGGAATCCTGGTCAATGAAATGAGAGGGAAAAACTGTAGAGTAGACAGTATGAATATGTTTACAGAACCAGTTCTATCATTAGGTAAAGTAAGGTGCTATTTCAGATGGGAAATGCAGGAGGAGGAAGAAGAGGAATAGACAAGTAGTGGAGGAGAAAATTGAGTGTGGCAAAGTCTAAGTTTACTTTCATCCACTAGGGCAGAGCTGTACTACTTTTAGTGGAGAAATTAAGCAAACTGATTGAAGACATTTACAAATTGAACAATGCAACACTTCCAAACTTGGCTTAAGAACTTAAATTTATATGTCCTCGATCTACTGACAGGAGGGAAGTATGAACAAGCATGAAGACAACTCAATATTTGCCAAACCATAAATATTTCCTTTTCCTGTAGAAGGAAAATGAGTTGGTCGAAATTGCTGAAAATACTCCTGGTGACCATGAGTTGCTGGCTATCTACTACAGAAGGTAACTCAGAAACAGAAAGCCAGATGTAAGATTGGAGTAAAAGAAGCTGAAGGGGTGGTCTCCATACCACCACATTTCATTTCAATTTTACTTGCATACCTTTAACTTTCAACCAATGTCAGCCACTCCTATTTGTTTGCAAAAGAAAGATTGTGTCACATATTAAAGTTGTGAGATCCTACCACTCTTTCAGCTAAGCTTTTATCTTACATACTTGTCATTCAGACCAAATCTAACATCCCTGAGCTTGCCAATTACAAAGCTTGTGACTTGGCTAATGTTGTATTTTCCAAAGCTGTGGACTTGTTCAGTTGCCACTGTTAATAGCCAGGGGCCATAACTCAGGGTTAATTATCCATGGCTGTGTACAAATGATGCCCCGCCAGGAGAACCTGTTTCTGCTTCATCACATGGAGAGTATTCAGTGAGAACCATTGAGGCATGATATAGTAAACCAAGGTGTCCAATTTTTTTTTCCAGACTGAAGACCACCCTTAACTTTTTGGCAAGGTATCAGAAGTTGGATTCCAAAATGTAACCCATGGTAAATAAAGCCCAACCAATTTTATTTATGCTTTATTGAAATAAAATGAAATACAGCTAATATAATTTCTATCATATCCCTAATTATTCTGCCCCTCCAGTACATTAACACACACACACTCATACTTTATCTCTTGAATGAGCTTCATTGAAGACTTTTGGCTGTCAGGTTTGGTGTGGACCAACGAAGCTTCACTTAGATCTCACTAGCTAGAAAAGAATGAGCCTGCCATCAGCAAAGCAAGTGGCTTTATAACAATCTTAACAGAATAATAGAGTTGGAAAGGACAGATAACAGATAATCAGAGTTGGAAGGGACCTTTAGATCATCCAGTCCAACCCCCCACCCAAGCAGGAGACCCTATACCATTTCTGACAAATGGCAGTCCAGTCTCTTCTTGAAAGTCTCAAGTGATGATGCTCCCGCAACTTCGAAAGGCAACTTCTGTTCCATTGCTTGATTGTTCTCACTGTCAGAAAGTTTCTCTTTGTTTCCAAATTAAATCTCTCCTTGTTCAGTTTCCATCCATTATTCCTTGTCTGGCCTTCAGGTACCTTGGAGAATAGCTTGAGCCCTTCATCCTCTCTGTGCAGCCCCTCAAATATTGGAAGACTGCTATCATGTCTCCCCTGGTCCTTCTCTTCACTAGACTCGCCATGCCCAGTTCCTGTAACCATTCTTCATATGTTTTAGTCTCCAGTCCCCTAATCATCCTGGTTGTGCTTCTTTGTACTTTTTCTGGAGTCTCAACATCTTTTTTATAGTGTGGTGACCAAAACTGGATGCAGTACTCTAGGTGTGGTCTTACTAAGGTTTTATGGAGTAGTATTAGTACCTCACTTGATCTTGATTATATCCCTCTGTTAATGCAATTTAGGACCTTGGAGGTCTTCTCGTCCAACCAGGCATGAAACCCTATACCAAATAAATGGTTGTCCAACCTCTTCTCAAAAATCCTCCAGTGATGGAGCACCTTCTGAACAACCTTCTGACCAACTTCTGAAGAACATTCCCCTCATTAATTGTTCTTATTGTCAGGAAATATCTCCTTAGTTCCAGGTTAGATCTCTTCTTGATAAGTTTCTATTCATTGCTTCTTGTCCTGCCTTCAGGTGCTTTGGAGACTTGGTTGACCAGGGGAGACATGATAGCAGTGTTCCAATATTTAAGCGGCTTCCACAGAGAGGAAAAGATCAACTTGTTTTTCAAAGTGCCCAAAGGCCAGACAAGGAATAACGGGTGGAAACTGATCAAAGAGAGATTCAATCTAGAAATAAGGAGGAATTTTCTGACAGTGAGAACTATCGACCAATGGAATAACTTGCCTTCAGATGTTGTGGGAGCGTCATCCCTGGAGGCTATCAAGAAGAGTCTGGACTGCCATTTGTCAGAACTGGTGTGAGGTCTTCAGCTTAAGCAGGGTGTTGGACTAGATAACCAACAAGGTCCCTTCCAACTCAGTTAATCTGACTTCCTGTTCTTTTTGGAAGAAAAGAAGAAGGGGAGTTACTATAATTGGAGAGAAGATTTGGAAGGAATCAACTGCACAAGTTTGCCAGGATAGTGATCCCAGTTGTACACAACTGGGAAGCAAAACTCAACAAGTTACACAACTTGTTGAGTAACAAGTCGTCTATCCAGATTGGTCCATTTTAGTTCATATTGTACATGATGAAACAGGAAACACAATTGCATGTTTGTTGGATACAACCTAAACAATGAACAGTCCATGCTGTAAATATAGGGGTGGGAGGAGAAGAAGAAAGCTAAGGAATATCTATAGTACACCCATCCACCAGCACACACTATGTGACATGAATATACCCATATATATTTCATTTCCTCGGAGGAATGGATTTCTGAATGTCACTTGCTTTATAAAGGCTGGCATGGCTGGAGAAGTGATTGACCTTTTTGTAGGGAAGAGAAATGACTTATCAGTAAATTTAATAGCTTTCATTTGTAGCTGTTTTATGGGGCAGGAAGTCATCTTCTCTCTCTTATCCTAGTGTTCCTTCTCAGCCTTTTTTTATTATTTGTTTGTTTGCAAGGCGGTAATGAAAAACTCCAGCTCTGCCAACATGAATTTAATAAGGCGAACAGTGTGAAACTGGACTTGTTGATGAAGTTAGCGGCTGTTTATGCAGCTGCTAGTTTAGGAAAATATCATTTTTCATGAGCTTTGCTACCAAAGAAGCCTAGCAATAAGGGTTTCCCCCCACACACACTTATCTGTAAGGATAATGGTCTTAATTAGAGTGCCACAATAATGAAGTGGGCAATTGGGTTGGGTTTGTTGCTCAGCGGAACAAAGTCTTCACTCCCCCCCGAGAGAAATCTTCGAAATACCCCCAAATAACAGTGTTCATTTTAGATTTTCAGTGAAAACATGGGAGAATGTGAATATGTTGTATTATTATGAAATTGGAAATAGCAAAATGGCAATTAGGGGAATCTTGTTCAGAAGTCATTCACTGAGAATCAGAGGAAGAGAAGGAGGCTGTCCCAGAAGAGAGGCAATTTCCAAGGGGATTTTTTTTTTTTAAAGTAAAACTTACTGAAGTGAATATAGTCGTAAATGTACATCTATAATTTCCCAAAAGGAAAATGTTGTTCTATTCCCAAATGACTATAGTGAAGGGATTGTGGCATTATGTTCACCATGAAAAATAAAGTTATTGATAAAGATGCTGACTGAGAACAGGAAGAGTGATCAGGAAATTCTTGAAAGTGGAAGATGGGATGGAAGGACCAAATATATTTTATGAACTTGCCTAAGCGTGTGTTTTTATGTGGGTGGATTGCCTTGTATAAGATAAGTCATATAGAATGTGTGTACTCTGTATGACTGCATGTGGGTGAAAATCAGATTAATATAGTGGTTATGGAACCAAGGTAGAAACTGGACAATCGTGAATTGCAGCCTTGCTTTAGGCATTAAACCAGATGGGTAACTTTGGGCTAATCAGATGGACACTATGAGTTCTAGTCCTACCTTTCGGCAGGAAAGCTGGTTCGGTGACTTTGGGCCAATCACTAGAAGACTGAGTTCTAGTCCCGCCTTAGGCATGAAAACCAGCTGGGTGACTTTGGGCCAATCACTGGGGGACTGTGAGTTCTAATCCCACGTTAGGCATGAAAGCTGGCTGGGTGATTTTGAGCCAATTACCAGGTAACTGTGAGTTCTAGTCCTGCCTTAGGCATGAAAGCCAGGTGGGCAACTTTGGGCCAGTCACTCTCTCTCAGCCCTTGAAACAAGGCAAGGGAAAACCACTTCCAAAAATGTTGCCAACAAATTAGCAGGTACTCCATGTATTCACCAAGGTTCAAAAAGAACAATTTAAAAAGAGTACAGGTAATCCTTGACTTACAACCATTCATTTAGTGAGCATTCAAAGTTAGCACTGAAAAAAACATGAGTTATGAGGTGGCTGGATAAAGTCACTGAGCGAGTCATTGTAAGCTTAAATGGATTCCAGAAGATGCTAGAGGACAGGAAGGCCTAGAGGAACATTGTCCATAGGGTTGTGATGGGTTGGACATGACTTCGCAACAACTAACAACAACATGACCATTTTTCACACTTATGAGCATTGCAGCATCCTCATGGTCACATGATCAAAATTTGGGCCCTTGGCAACTGGCATGTATTTATGCACTGGCATGCACTGTCCTGGAGTCATGTGATTGCCATTTGTAACCTTCCCAGCCAGCTTGCAAAAAGCAAAGTCAATGGGGAAGCTATACAAATGTGTAAAGCAAACAGCCAAAATTTGATGTGGCACACACTAATTCCATGCCAACAAACAGCACTCCCATAAACATCACAAAGCACAAAACTGTCCTCATTTCATGAGGACTGGAATGACAAATAGGCTACCTAAATTGCTTCTCTGTTGTCTCTGGTTTGATCTCATTCCTCCCATCCATCAATGAGCAAGTCAAAGAGAGCCAGGGATTAGTATGTCCCTATCCAAGGATCTCATTTTACATTCCAATTTCCAAGCCAGAATTCAGTGCTGTGCAAATTGGTTGGCAACTTCATAGGCTCCAGGAGGCAGTTCAGGTTAATCCAGTACTTGGTTGGATGCCGTGCTGAGCTGTGCTCAGCTTTCTGGATCCAAAACTGCACAACATTGAAGGAGACTTGGACAGACCCATTTACAGCCAGCATTTAATATTGTACTGTGTGAATCTGTGCACATACCTTTTCCCAGCCTCTCATAATAAAGGTTAGGAATTAGCCTGAATATCAGGCTCAACTACTGGTAGTGAATAAAAAAAGGGTAGGGTAGGGTAAGGAAAAGGAAAGGAAAGGAAAGGAAAGGAAAGGAAAGGGCAATCTGCTGAATTAACATGTCACATACACAACTTTACTCTTATAACCTTTAATACTTATTTTTAGAAATCTAAAAGCAAGAATTACAGATCATTAAAGGAACCTGTGGCTGCTTCGTAGGCATTTTTTTCTGTCCATTCATAAGATTTTCCAACCTCCTGGAAGTGTACAATGTCCTACTTTCCTTAAAAACTGGATAGAAAACAGAGGAGTAGAGTTTCCAATGGTACAGTTAAGGATAGATCTCAGACAAAAATCTAGAGCAGGGTTTCTCAACCTCAAACCTCAGTGTGGACTTTGTGGCTGGTTGGGGAATTCTGGGAGTTAAAGTCCACATGTCTTAGAACTGGAGAAGTTGAGAAACATGGTGTAGAGCAGAGGTAGTCAACCTTTTTATACCTACCACCCAGTTTTGTATCTCTGTTAGTAGTAAAGTTTTCTCTTACCACCCAACGGTTCCACAGTAACAGTGATTTATCAAGTAGGGGAGAAAACCCCTACTGCCAACCATGAAAGCTGGAACACCCACTAGTGGGTGATAGGGACTCGGTTGACTACCACTGGTGTAGAGCTTCAACTTACAGTCTTCCCAATAGATCCCAATAGATAGGCTGTTACTGATAACAGTGACAAAGAGATCCAGTAGGTATAATTCATATTTGCTTAGGCTTACCATGATATATGAAACCCTAAAGTTACTACCCAGGCCAGGGAGGTGCTCTCTTTCTTTCTTTCTTTCTTTCTTTCTTTCTTTCTTTCTTTCTTTCTTTCTTTCTGTCTGTCTGTCTGTCTGTCTATCTATCTATCTATCTATCTATCTATCTATCTATCTATCTATCTATCTATCTATCTATCACCCATCTCCATCACAGAATACTACCAGTACCGGGATTTATGGACTGTCCCAGTCCAGTAGGACAGCAGTGGTTAGTTTCACTTCCTACAATAAGAAGCTTAAAATGCAATAATGAAATAACAAGGAACAATAAATCACAAGAGGTGAAGTTATTAAGAAACTAAGCTCAAGGAATGGGGCAGGGGGGTCAAAATGTCATACCCTCAGCAGTTTATGTGCAGTACATGTTAAAGAGGGGTGGGCCTTCAGTCAGGACATTGTAACTGTCCCCTTGCCATTTAGGACACCCTTCCCTGTAGATGTCATTGTTAAGGCCACTAATGAAGATCTAAGGTCTGTGGACTTCAGGAGCCAAATAAGCTGCTGATGCTGAAGACTTCAGAAATTTTTCTGTCAAATTTGTGAATGTTTTGGCTCCTGAGAATAACAGATTTGGAAGGGACCTTAGAGGTCTTCTAGTCCAACCCCCTGCTTGAAGCAGGAGACCCTATACTATTTCAGATTAATAGATGCCCAATCTCTTCTTAGAAACCTTCACAACATTTGGAGACAAGTCATTCCACCGATTATTTGTTCTCACTGTCAGGAAATTTCTCCTTAGTTCTAGGTTGGACCTCTCCTTGATTAGTTTCCATCCATTGCTTCTTCTCCTGCCTTCTCCTTGTCAGGGGCTTTGCTAAGAGATGCTAAATGAATATTGAGACACTTATGGAGCTCCTGAGCTATGGACTTCTCATCCCTGTTGAAACTGACCCAACACAAAGCTCTTTAGATGGCCTTATTCTAATCTCCACCAGTTGCTGTGAAACTAAAATTGCAAAGAAAAGTTGTACAGATTTCTAAACGAAGGCTGTTCTGAGATGTTTGAATGGGGATGGCATAAATACTTTTCAATAAAGAAGAATATTTGTAGCTCAGAGTTGAAATGAGGGGTCTTTGATGCTCTCTGAGCTTGACTGTTTTCTTGCAGACATTTCATTACCCAATCTAGCAATAGCACTTAGACTTATATACCATTTAAGAGTCCTGCTGCAGCCCTCTCTAAGTGGTTTTACAGAATCAGCCTATTGCCCCCAACAATCTGGGTTCTCATTTTACCCACCTCGGAAGGATGGAAGGCTGGTGAGATTCGAACTGCCAAATTGCAGGCAGCAGAAGTCGCCTGCAGTACTGCATTCTAACCACTGCGCCACTGTGGCTGAACTAGGTAACATCAACAGACATTTGCAGAAATATTTGCAAGAAAACAAATGAGCTCAGAGACCATTGAAGACCCCTTATAGAGCATTATTTTTTTTAAAAAAAACTACCTTTTTGGAAATAGATACAAAGAGGGCCAAAGAATGACCAACCTATTTTGAAGGCAGATTCTCCAACACACACACACACACACACACACACACACACACACACACACACACACACACANCACACACACACACACACACACACACACACACACACACAAAACAGGGGGGGGGCATGGATCCACAAGCTCACAGACATTTGATTTGGCAATAATTCTCATTTCCTCTCATGAATATTTTATTGAAACCTAGAATTAATCACACTGACACAAGACTTCCTCATCTGCAGTTCTCATTATCTGCCACAAAAGCATTTTCTCTCCACCTTAATATCTCTATTTTTTTTTTTTAAGAAAAAAGAAGGCCTCCCTGAAGCTGGNTTCTCTCCACCTTAATATCTCTATTTTTTTTTTTTAAGAAAAAAGAAGGCCTCCCTGAAGCTGGCTAGTATCTGCATGATTAATAGGTCTGACTCTCAGTGAAAGGATGTGGTGTGACTTTACCACTTCGAGAAAATGGACAGAAGGTATTATTGGCCTCTTCCATTTCAAAGATGCTGATTAAAGAAAGGAAGTCAGGTTGCTCCCTGTTTAAAAACAGCTGTGTGTCATTAATAACTTTACTAGACATAGGTAGAATTATGCACCATGGTCTATTTCATTATTTGAAATGACCCTGGACTGTATAAACAGGAAAATGAACCAAAGGGTGCATTTTTCCTCAGAATAGCAGTAGGCAAAATATAGTAGGGTTTCCTGCTGGTAGGAATTTAGAGATGGGTAGTCCAATAATATTGTTTGAAATTGTAAGGAAATCTCATGTGTACACGTACAAAAAGAATAGAATAGAATAGAATAGAATAGAATAGAATAGAATAGAATAGAATAGAATAGAATAGAATAACAGAGTTGGAAGGGGCCTTGGAGGTCTTCTTGTCCAACCCCTTGCTCAGGCAGGAAACCCTATACCTTTTCAGACAAATGGTTGTCCAATTTCTTCTTAAAAACTTCCAATGTTGGAGAATGCACAACTTCTGGAGGCAAGTTGTTCCACTTGTTAATTGTTTTAATTGTCAGGAAAGTTCTCCTTAATTCTAGGTTGCTTTTTTCCTTGTATAGGCTTGAGCAATAAATCTTTAAACTGCAACTTAATGTATAGTCCTGCTCCTTTGCACCTGTCAAAATCATAGCACTGATTTATTCTGAGAAATAACAATAGCACTTAGGCTTATATACCACTTCATAGTGCTTTTCAGCCCTATCTAAGCATATTGCTCCCAACAATCTGGGTCCTCATTTTACCGATCTCGAATAGATGGAAGGCTGAGTCAGCCTTCAGCCGGTGAGAATCGAACCACTGGCAGATGGCAGAATTAGCCTCCAATACCGTATTCTAACCACTGCACCACCATGGCTCTTTTATCCATGATAGGAAAAGGCTTCTGTTTTCCAGTATTTTAATTCCTTCTTCTAATTTGAATTTCCTAATATTTCTGCATGCATGCCTTTGTTCACAATTATTCATGCTTATTTGGGTCTGAGAAATATTTGGAGGATGTACACTTGAAATAAAATGCTAGTGTGGATTACTACATGCATTAAGGAAACATCATTGTAAGTGAAAATATGGGGCAGATTAAAGGCCATTAGGCACAAAGTAATTGAATTATTGCACAGCTATTATGAATGCTTGATTCTATCTAGAAAACCTTTTCAAAGAAAGTGCAATGAGCTGGGGGGGGAGCAATGTTGATTTCACTTGTAGATGGCTCTAATTTCATAATATTGTACCTTTTGGGCATATCGGCAAAATATGTTCTGATAGATTCTTTTAGCAATGTTGACATCATTTCTATCTGGTGTTAGACTGTCTTTGGGGGATTCAACACACAATTCAGGATTATGATGTCTTTTCATATCTGGGAGTCAATCACGTCCAATACAAAGACAAGTTGATCGGATTCCGCTCTTATTTCAGACTAATATTCAGAAGTCTTAAGCTCCATTCTTGTCTATCTGACATGGGAAAAGCACAAATGGACATTGATTTTCAGTTCTCATCGGGACAGGAAGAAATTTGAAGCCAGAACAGAGCTGTATACAATACCAGATGGCACTGAAAAATGATACCATGGATTTTGAGCTACATTCCTTCAAAAGAAGGATTCCTTGTGCTCAGCCATTCAATCCTTGGTCATCTTGTGGTTGGACTATTGTAATGCACTCTACATGGGGCTACCCTTGAAGAGCATCCGGAAGCTATAGTTGGTGCAGTGCAGGCAGTTTTGGGGGTTCAAAAAGTGGGCCCTGTAGTACCACTACTCCAAAAGCTTTGCTGGCTGGCAGTCTGCTTCTGGCTGCAATTCAAGGTGTTGGAGATTACCTTTCAAACCTTCATGGCATGGGTCCAAGCTACTGGAGGGACCACTTCATCCCACTGGGATTGGCCCATCGCACTCGTACTGGGAGAGAAGGCGGGCTATTGGTCCTGTCAGCCCAATTATTCTGGCTGGCAGGGTCCAGGATGAGAGCCTTCTCTGCTGTTGCTCCTGCCCTCTGGAATATCTTACTCCTCCAATGTGAGGGAGACCCCAAACTTACTATCCTTTTGTAAGGACCTCAAGATCTGGCTCTGACAGTTGGCTTCAGGCGCCAGTGGAGAAACATCACAATGGAGGCAGGGATGGGATTCAAAGATCCTAGCAACCAGTTCACTGCCCAGTTGCTAGGTGGGCATGGCCTGCAAAAACTTCCTGTTTCTGGCTTCTGGTGGCTTCCAGAGCCCAGGGAGATGGTTTTCCCCCTCCCAAGGGTCTTGAGGCCTCCCCTGGGTCTCTGGGAGAGAGAAAACAGTGTCCCCCGGGCTCTGGAGGCCCTCCGGAAGCCAGAAACAGGCCCATTTCTGCACTTCCAGAAGGCCCATTCTTCCCCATCTCAGACCCTCTACATGGACTCTGCACTTACCTCCATCAAAAATGGGCCACATGGAGACTCATGGGAGGAGTGGGGCAATGTAGGCAGGCTAGCCAGTTGGTTGAAATACTGGTTCGGCGAACCAGTTATAACTTTAACATCCAGTTCACCCAAACCAGTCCAAACTGGTAGAATCCCACCCCTGAATGGAGGTGGTTGATTGACTAACAACAGATCCCACCTCCACCCACTTTGTCCCTGCCCTCCCCACGTGTCCTTGATTTTAATCTTTGGTTTGTTGGAAGTTAAAATCCATCCCTCTCCGAGGAAAATGAAATATTTTAGGATACAATAAAAGGCATAATATTTCCCCGAAAAGAGAAGGAGAAACTCAGAGGGGCAGAAACTCATCCCCTCTCCCACCTTTGTTAATGAGCCATTAAGGCCTGAGCCAATCTATTCTACACAACAAAGATCTACTTCCTTCAGGCAGACCCACAATAGGAGTTGCCCAAAGCCCTTTCATTACATCATCATCCAGCAAGGATCAACCAAGCCTGGGACTCAGGACAGTCTACTGAGTTGCCCCTGCATGGTCCCATGGAAGTCTGACAACCAATCAGAAAACAAGCTCAAATTCAAATTTCAACAGAAGGCATAAAACCCAGGGACTCTCAGCATCTTTTCCCTTTTTCGCTCAGGAGCTCCAAGGCATGTGAACCTGTCTACCACAAAACCATCTTTCCAAACAGCCTCCATGTTTCCAGTGTCTTTCTTCCCCACTTGGAACTGAACCCAGAAGGACATTTCTTACAACAGATGTTAATGTCCTAAAGGTGCTTTTTCAAAAGGCAACTGGACTCTTGTTTTTCCTAGAAGACGTTTTGCTACTCATCCAAGAAGCTTCTTCAGAACTGAAGAAGTTTCTTGGATGAAAAGCAAAACATCTTCAAAGAAAAAAAAACAAACAGAAAGTCCAGTTGCCTCTTGAAAAAGCATCTTTGGGACAACCATGACCTGAATGACTGAGAATCTCCATAGACTTTGGTTTTAATTTATTTTGGTTTTAATATGTATGTATTTTTTTTATGTCTGTAAGCCATGCAGAGTTATCTCATGGTGAGATGGGCAGCCAATAAATTTTACAAACAAAATTAAACCAAAGTAAACTAATAAATAGAATAATAAAACAAAATAAAATTAAAAATGGAATAATAAAATAAAAACAAATTAAATAATAAAATAAAATAAATAAAAATATGATTTTAATGTCTATAGTTGCAAATGCTGCAATAGTGACCAACCTTTACAGTGTAGAGTAAAAGTAAAGTTTTCCTTGAGGAAAGCTCCATTTCTGGTTACTACATGATACATCTGAGTTGTTTCCTCAATGCCAATATGGAAGTGGCTCACCATTTTTTCCCTCAAAAATGCATTTCTGATGTTCCAGGATAGTCAATAGCCCTGGGGTTTTCTATTAGTTTCCCAGACTCTAATCCAAAATCTACCCAGATCTAACACTGCTGCGGAACAGGTGTGTCAAGTTTCAGACAAATAAATGACAATCACTTCTTTGTTTGGAACGATGCAGCTATTCATAAACTCGTGGCTGCTCGTTACCTTGATAGCTAGATTAGAACTGTAAGGGATAACCCTAGAGTGTTTTCCCCATAACATAGTTTTAAAAATTCAATGGGTCCAAGTAGTAGAGTTCTGAAAAGATCATTATACAGCTACTCAAAGCAAAAGGCAGCACAGACATGTAAGAAGTTTAAGGTTATATTCTTATTTGTTGGTTGGTTGGTTGGTTTACTGGATTTTTATCCTGCCTTTATTAAGTAATAAGGATAAAGAATATTACATATATTTGCCTCCTTGTGCTATTTATAAATAGCACAAGGAGGCGAACATATGCAATATTATTTCCTCCTGTTTCCCCCACAAAAACAACCCTGTGAGGTGAATTGGGCTGAGACGGACTAACTGGCACAAAAGTTACCCACAACCTCCATGCCTAAGGTAGGATTAGAACTCACAGTTTCCTGCTGATTGGCCCAAAGTCCCCCAGCTGGCTTTCATGCCTAAGCATGAAAGAACTCACAACCGGGTATCCTAGACAAAGCCAACTTCAAAAATGCGAAGGAATTCCTGGAAGCTTGGCATTCAGACAAATTGGCCATCAACAGACACAGAGATAAGCAACATTTACACACCGATCCAAAGAGACAACAAAAAGTTAAAGAGGAAACAAAAAGAATATATCATCTTCATTAACCAAAATCCAAATGTGTAGGGATTAACACCAGATACCAGACAAACAATCAAACAGATAGCAAAACCCTAATCAAGGAATTACTAAGGAGAAAAACCATACTCCACTAACACTGACAGGGCAAGGAGAGAGCAAACCCCAGTCATGAGCAATAGCAATAGCACTTAGCAAAAGCACGATATATCACTTTACAGTTTACAGAGTCAGCCTATTGCCCCCCAACAATCTGGGTCCTCTACCTACCTCGGAAGGATGGAAGGCTGAGTCAACCTTGATTCTGGTGAGATTCAAACTGCCAAATTGCAGGCAGTCGGCAGTCAGCAGACATAGTCTAAGTTGCTGCATTCTAACCACTGTGCCATTGTAACTTATTTTGGCAAGTTAGAATTATCTGGAAAATTTATGGATGTTCAGCCTCTTTAAGAGGAAGAGGGTTTAAATACTGCAAAAAAAGTGGCTTGGGCTTTGTTGAGCTTTGAAAAATCAGGGTTCAAAATGATGCCGGCAAAGTTAAACAAAAAGGAAAGGTTATCTCTAGGTGGGGAGCAGTGCTGGTTAACCCAGACCATGTTGTGGATTTGGAACCTTTCCAAATGTTCAAGAGTTTGCATTTTCCAAGGTTGCATTGCTCTGCAACCCAGCACTGCTTACCTTAAAAATCAGGAGACCATGTTGAAAGATTATTTTCAGAAAACTGAGAGGCCAGGTAATTCCTGATCTCTTTCTTCCACATCTCTTTCTTCCGAGAAATTTATTTTGAGGACTAGAAACTTGAAAAGTTACTACAACTTTAAAGTGGTCAGAAAAATCAGGGTAATTTTAGTTTCTTTTGTCTTTGCTGCTTCTTTTTTTTTCCAGGAAGAGAAAAAGAGAAAGAAATGTGTGGATCACGTTTTCTGATCTTGCTTTGCCTCTTTCACTTTTCACTAAAAGCGCAATAAAGATTGGGCTTTTGTAAACAGTTTTCTCTTAAGCACAGCATCCCAGGGGCTGATAAATTACTGCTCACAGTTCTTAAAATGCATTCCACTTCTTTAGGTTATGGAGATATTTCCAAAAGTAGAGACAACCTGGATTATTAGAGGGGTATATATGGAGTGAGGAGAGATGAGGACTCGACGAGACTGAGAGGAGAAGAAAGGAAGGCAGGGGGAAGAAAGAAAGGAAGAAGAAGAGAAGAAGAAGGAAGAAATTGAAGGAACGAAGAAGAGGAGCAAGAATGAAGTGAAGCACAGAAGCGCAGTATATGAAGAAGAAGAAGACAGTAGGAAGAGGATGAGTATTCCTAATAACTCCTCCTGAAGAGAGGAAGACAGGAAGAAAGGCAAGAGGAAGAGGAAGTATGGAGGGCACGTGCGTGCAAAAAAGACGGTGAGGTAAAGTTTTAGGAAAGAGGAAAGCCCATCTGCAGAGTATACTACGCCAGACGAGCCCCTTGCGAGAGGAAGGTATAGTTTTGAAGGAGGGAGGAGGACGAGGAGGAGGAGGAGAGGAGGACGGCGCCCCACGACACCAAAATTGATAGTTCACTTATTTTTAATATAAAGACACTTTTTTTCAGCAAAACATCTATCTCAAGGCTCTCCTATTACTCAAGACTTAAGTATATAACCAATTGTATTCGAAATAACTACTATATTGTAAATTATTTTATCCAAAACAATATGCTTTCTACTGACGACCACCAGAAAGACACAGCATCTAGATCCCAATTTGCAACTTGTTAGGCGCAACTCGGCGTGCGCATATAACAAATCATAGAAGCGAGAGTCTCTATCCACCAATGCCAAAAACAAATTCAGCTGAGTCCCCAAGATGATCATAATTCTGGACAACATGCCGTGCACCAATCAGCATCGTAGAAATACTGAGAGAGTATTTCAACTTCCTACCTGCAAAGAATTAAAAGATTTTCTAAAAGCTCTGCTTGGATATTTAGTGTCGAGATCGCAAGATTTCCAAATCACTTGCAAAAAACTATCAAAAGCGAGATCTTCACACAAGCGTATGTTTTCGTGTTCTAACTAAGTCCCTACGGAATACCATTGAGTTTGTCAGAGCAACACACCCTCCCCAGATGATTGTCCTTTAGCCTCCAATCTACTCTATCGTAATAGCAACTGAGTTCCTATACCAAGTCTTTGAATGACAAGATGAGTCAATACGTGCATAGTGTATGAACGATAGAGGACTCTGTTACTCATTGTATTTTTCTCATTCTTCCTTGTACATACTAGATCGAAGTATCTACGTATCTGTTATTGTATGAGCATAGTGAGAACCTTTGTAATGGCTTGTGATAGCTCTAATAACATAATATGTTCTTATCTTCTATCTATCAACTGATAATCACGATATATCTTTATATGATTCAAGAATATTTAGAGCCCTAGGATAATGGGAAATTTGACTTAGGAGGTTTCTTAGCCAGTGCTGACTTAGTCATCTCCCTCCTGCACCAAGGCAGGAGATCCTTTATAACTATTTTTCACGGACAAAGGTGATATGTTGCCACATCTAGAAGTATGTGAGTTAAGATAGTTTGAATTCTCGACCTTATCTTCCCTGTATCCCATTGAAATCCCATATCCCTGGTTCTGATACCTAACTTCTTATCGCCTCAATCTGATCTGGCCTCATGCAGGTTGAGCACATTCTCCCAATCTCCACTTCTTGTCCAAATAAAAACTGACTCTTATCTCTACTTAAACTCCTATCGATGACTCACTGGTAGATTCATTTGCTGCTCTGGCTATTTGCATGGAGATGCCCAGAATATAGGATCAAAAATTATGGCGAATGCTCTGAGTAGCTCGTGCTATCTCTCTTCATGTCATAGGTATGTAATGATGTCAAGGTATACTAATAAATATATATATAATATATATGATATATTCTAGCTATATATATAAAGAGTTATATAAATTATATTAATAAATATATATCCATGGAATAGGAGTGATTAAAGATCACAGTTTACTAAAATTCGAGTGTTGTATTATCCTATCCTTTTGAAAGTTCCCACTGAGTTTTCCCATTTCAAATCCTCCCCAAAATGCCTTTTTTGTGGTTACAGGCGCTTGGGGAACTTATTAAAGTTATGTTTCCTATGTCAATACCATTTCCTGTCAGAAGACAGAAACCAGAGGCATCTGACAGGTAGTTCCGTTGACTTACGAAAAATTCAGTTTAGCATCAACTCTCTCCGAAGGGTTGTGCAAACAGCACTCGAAAATAAGCTGACTTTTGCGGGTCCTAGTGTTTGTAACCATATCCTCATGTCACATGATCAGCAATTTGAGAGGAACGTCCAACAGTTAATAGTATTTATGCACTTGCAGCATATCTGGAGAGTTGACGCACTTTCATCTATTTCATAAGTTACAAATTTCTCAAAACTTGCTGACTAGATTCCCTGTATATAGCAGAAATATCAATTGGGGGAGGGGCATATTTTGCTAATATATAGTCGAGAAGACCTAAGATTGACGACCATTTAACTTATAATGCAGCTATTCACTGTGTAACTTTTGTGCCACCAAAGGTCAAAACCATCAGGCATGACTTATTGTAACAACTCCTTGCTAGCATCAAAAATTCTGCTTTAATATGTAGTTCTCCCTCTCCCATAGTCGTCAAGACCCTGAATCCGTGTAGCCCTTCCATTTCGACCATGATTCAGCAAAAATTGCAGATTATTTTTATCCAATTCATATATGAAAAGAATCACAAGAACAGTAATAACCTGGAAAACAATAAAATTAATGTCTTCTATCTCAACTATAAAATTCTAATAGTCCCAGTTAGATCATTTGAACTCCGTTCATAGAAATCCGTAAAATGCCAACTTGTGAAGGCATGTCCAGATGCATTCGAACCAGCCAGATGTTTTAGATAAGAATCCAATTAAAAAGGAAAAATAGAAAAACTAACTTCATGAAACCTCGAAAATAGATACACCCCCCCCCCCATCGTTGTCTGTCTTACCCTCCTTCCATGTTTTAATTCTTTAATAGCCTGCTGCCTGCAACCATATTCATTTAAGATACTTCACTTCGCATATTTTGTCTATATTCTGCATCTCCAGCATAACCCCTAAAGATATCCTCCAGTCTCTGATTATAGAATAGAATCTCTTTTGGCAAGAGTATTTGATTTGTCTTCAATGCATAAGCTCTCAGTGCAAACATTAAAAAATACATCATCAAGAATCATAATATACAATACTTACTGAAATCATAGGATACTAAATCACAATCAAAAGCATACTAGAAACTAAATAAAACAATATAATTGTAGAGATACAAGCAACAAAGTCATAGTCATAAGTAGAAGGAAATAGTAACAGGAAGAATGAGAAAAATAATAGTAATACAGTCTTAATAAAACAGTTACAATATATGAAACTAGTTTTTAGAGAGTGATGCATGTGGGGGGGAACTGTCCTTGTGCCTAGATTTGTGGTTTGGTGTGCCGTGCTCGGATAGCATCCATTTGAGGTAGGAGTTGAAATATTTATGTCCAGGATTGTGAGGAGTCTGTAGATATTTTTCACAGCCCTGCTTTTTGACTCAGTGCAGTATACAGGTCTCAATTGAAGCAGGCTGTAGCAGCATTTTGATTATTAGATATCCATTTTAAGTCTTTGATAATATGATAGAACCTAAAATGTAAAAGGGTCTATTACTGTTGATATTGTGTTGTCTAATATGCAAGAGGTGTAGTATAAGAGTTCCTCCGTAAAATCTACCACGTGATGCTCACCCGTCTCAGGAGGAGTAAGATGGCAAGCCTGTCAATCCCTCCCAGTTGTTGAAGATTCCATTTTTTTACTACTAGTTCTGTGGGCATGGCTTGGGTGTGGCAGGAAGGATACTGTTATAATCTCCCAGTCAGTAAGGTGGTATTTCCAGTTCTCCAGAACTACTCAAAATTTCCACTACCGGCTCTCCAGAACTGTCAGAAACCGGCTGAATATACCACCTCTATCCCTCCCCTATCGCCATCTTGACAAGCACAGGAAGTGAAAGCTGTTGCAGCCTGGTGCAACCAGGAAAGGGAGAAAAACAGACAGGTAGGAGTAAAGAGTTTTCGCTTGCAGAACTGGCCCATTTTATAGTTCCTGCATATCACTGCAAAACTACCTTTCCATCATTTCTTCCTGTGCCAGAGTTGAACTGGAAGCCGTTCCGTTCAGATGCATAACAGCTCTGAAGTCTAATCACTTAAGGACAACAGGGAAGTGAGACTGCGTCATTGGTTGCTGGAAAACAGGTATCCTCAAGGTCATGACCAAATTGAGCCTGCAATGTCAAAGATGTAAATTTGTGATACATGAAGCAGCGTTACTATGTGTCCATGGCCCAGTTTTACAACACTAGCAATAGCAGTCCTTGTTGGTATTTTTTGATTTCCTTATCGAAAAAAAGCTGGAAATTTTGCCCAATTCTGTAGAATTAATTTGCAGGAGACCTGCCAGTTGCAAAGAATGCCTAGTCTTTTTTCTATATCTTTGGATGATAGCAATAGCAGTTAGATTTATATACCACTTCACCATACTTTACAGTTCTCTCTAAGTATGTTTACAGAGTCAGCATTCTTGCCCCCAACAATCTGGGTCCTCATTTTATCGATCTCAGAAGAGACGAGTCAACTTTGAGCTGTCAGAATTGAACTCCTGAATGAGCAGTGAAATTAGCCTGTAGGACTGCATTCCAACCACTACCGCCATCACAGAGGTGGACTTCCTAGTTTCTTTGAAGACTTAAGAGGATGCTGCCATAGAAGCCAAAATTTCAAGTTATGTTCTTCTATGCTTCCCGGGTGTTCTATAATAGTCCTTCCAATTGACCTCTATAAAAGCCAATTTTTGAAACACTGTGGAGAAGGAATCAAAACAAATGTAATCAATAGCAACTTGAATACTTATGGATGAATTAGAGCAGGTTTTCCCAATCTTGGCAACTTTTTATGACACAGGACTCATCTCCCAGAAATTCCTCAGCCAGTCAGGTCTGTTGAGGAATTCTGAGAGTTGAGTTCACGCATCATAAAATTGCAAAATTGAAAACCCTTGCTCTTCCTTGCACTGAATAAGAAGACATTCTAAAGAAGATGAAATGACGTGATGTGTCATGACAATAAAATGTGGAAGAGATGAAGGTCATTCTGTCTTCATCTTCCCAGTAAACTGGAGTGGAAATAGGAATTAGATAGAACTAATTCTACTTTTATGTAAGGCTTACAGCAAAACTGAATCCTGTGAGTCAGAAAGTACAAACTTCTCATCTCCACTTTTAAATACTTGATCTATTGGGCAGATCCTAAGTTTCTTCCTCTTGAGTTTAAGCCACTGTGGACTCTGTCTTCTCTCATTTATTGCTTTCTAGTGTAGGAAGCCCCTCTCCCCCGAAGAATAAAATATTTTGGGAAGTTGTGAAAAAGCAGGATAAAGGAAAAATAAAAAGATCTTAAGGAGCAGAATCCAGACCCAATTCCCTGTCCCAAGTAAAAACTGAGAAGCCAGTTTTTATAAATGCAGATTTGGTAATCCATTCAGAAAGACTGGGTTAAAGGCCTTAGTCACAGCGGTGAAACAGATGCAAAATGATGTTAAAAAAGACACAGAGTTATGCAGCAAATTTCCAATCCATTTTACCGCTCTCAAAAGTGCCCCAAATTTGTAAACAGACAGACAACAATGAAAAGGAACAATGTGGGGAGGATGTAGCGGGGGGGGGGATGTAAGCGACGTTCATAGGCAAGGCTAGCGTATGGAAACGGATGGACACATCCGCAGGCTTCCGGGAAGAACAGCAATGGATTGCGTATGAAGGAACGCATGAAGCAGATGCGTAGCAAATGATGCGATGCATCACGGATGCCATAGGATTGCCATACGGGATGCGTAGAGCATGCAAAACTTCATGAGCATGCAGTGAGGAATGAAGTTGTGAAAGCTCCCGCGGATATAGAGAAGGAGTGCAACTTGCAAGCAGGCACCAATTCAAGAGGAAAGACGCTGCTGCAGAGAAATCTTGAGAAACCACCATGGAAAGGGAGAAGCCTTCGGCCTACTCCTGGCCAGCCCTGGCAAGGAAGGACAAAACCATCGTCCCACCCTCTGGCGCTATTCTTTTAAGCTGCTGTGCTGCTGCTGTGCTCCTGGTGCTCCTGGTGTGCTTGCACTGGTGCTTCTTCCTGTGTTGCTGCTGCTGTGTTGCTGGTGCTGCTGGTGCGTGTGCGTCCGTGCGTGGTGCTGCTGCTGGTCTTCTCCTGCGCCTGCGTGGTGACCAGCCCCCAAGGCCCTCAAAGCCCGGCTGCTTTTGAAGGCCTTGAAAGCCCCTGCCAGAGGGAGAAAGAGGCCAGCAAGGAGAAGGGGGAGAGGAAAAGGGTACTCCATTTACAAGAATCATGAGAGAGGTGCTGGAATGGCTAGGAGAAACGAGTGCCTGTGGAGGAAAGCCACAGGCTATATCGCGACACCAAGCAGAACACCAGTAGTAGAGAGAAAAGCGCAGAGCCTGGGCTACACTTCAGATGTCCTCCTGGGTGCACACCTGCGTATGGAAGGCCAGACCCTCACGGACATGCCCGAGCCATATGCTCAGGCGAGAAGGAGAGGATCCAACAGCTCATCTGCACCACCCTCCAGCCCAGCTGAACTTGCTGCTACCCACTCCAGGTCTGCTCCTCCACCCCAGCCATGTCACAGCCCTTCCATGGATTTCAGCAGCCCCGCCTACCAAAGCTACCACTACCAGGAACTTCCCCACAGAGGCAGCCCTTCCAAGTCCACAGCCCAGGTTCCTCAGATGCCACAGATGCCACAGGACCCCAGCTGACCCACTGCAGACCAAAGACAGCCCCGACTACACTCCTCCTTTCCTCCACCCACAGCAAAGCCCGATCAGAAACATCTTGTCATCATTGTTGGGCCTCACATCCCAGGTACTTGATGAAAGGCCTCTCAACCTACGGACTGAGTCAGCTCTCTGAGAGCTTCCTGCACACACCAGCTCCATTTGTACTCTCGGGCAGCACCCCAAATGGCGCCCTCAGACCAGCACTCCACCACCGCCACCTCCACAGTCCCTGGGCCCCTTTATAATCTGAGACTAGCCACACCCAAAGTACTGAGAAGAGTGCCAAGAAACTGATTACCTGCTCACTTTTACTTCCTTAGACACTTTACTTGGGTCATTTCCTTTTAATATAGTCATACAGTTTGTTATTAGTAAAGTTATCTTTGCTTCACACATTGGTCATTTTTGTATTACTTATAAAGTGTTGGGGAAAAACTTTTGAAAAAAGGTTAACCTTTTGCATGCTTGTGGGATTGGTAAAGATAGCTGTTGGATCAGTTGTGGATAGATAAACCTCCAAGTGCAAGCATAGTGGACTGATTTGGGCCACCTCTCCCAGCTGCCACACATATGATCCTTATTATCAATAATATTTAATCATTTATCCAAACATTTCAACATAAACAAAACTCTATATTAATCCCTATTCATTGTAAGCCACTCAACATACATGGCACAAAATCTCATCAGTGTGATGAGAACAGCTGAAGGGGAAGCATCCCATTAAGCAGCTACCATCCTTCTTTGCCACTCCACTGCTCCAGCTGGGAGTTGCCCCAGTGTTCCAGTGAGGTTGCGCTGCTTCTTCCCTCCAGGTGAACTCTGTTGGGCCTTGCACATCCACAGTGTCCTATCAGTTACATCCTTGCCTCCATTCACCAGCTCCAGTCCCCATTGCCTTGTTGACACTCCACAAGCGTTCTGCAACACTGGGTAGCGGTGTGCATGATTGGCCAGGATGCAGCAAAGCTTCACGATGTTCCTCACAGTCTCTGGCACTGGCAAGGGTGTGAGAAAGTACCTAGAAGACCTTTTGCCAGGATTGCCAAAGGTGTTCTCCACACCCGTTTGCCCTGACAGCCGTAGTTGAAATCCTCTCTTCACGGTGAGTATCTTGAACTGTAGAGCTTCATTAAGTAGCTCTATGAGGAGAGCGTCATCCCCCACAAGTGAAAGTAGCCACATCTTGCGTGTGTTGGCAGGGCGTCTGGATCTGGAAAGCCCACCGATGAGGTGGGTTCCAGCCCCTCCTTGAGTCACTGCGTGTATATCTGGCATCTGAACTACCCATTGCCTGAAGCATCATATGTACAGAACTTGTATCTAGCATTCAACCATGACAAAGGTATGCTGAAAAGCCCTTGATTGAATAATTGACCCGAGTGGGCTGGAGCTTTGCAGCCACATGCGTCCATCTATTGCTCAACAATGCTGTGGGGGAAAGTTCCACTTTCTGATACCCACTACTCTGAAATTTCTCAGCCTTCTTCCATGGAGGGCACTGGGAGAGCTGCCCTCCACGTATTCTGTCGATGATGACCTGCACCACCTCTCTGAACCACATGCTGATGGTGTTGTGTGGCACCCTCCAGCATTACTGCCATGTTTCTGTATGTCGGTCCCTGAGGGCCAGGTGCCGCAGAGTCATGCCACCTTCAGTCCAGGTCCAGTTGGATGAAGTTGGTCTTGCTGGTCAACCTGGGTCTCAATCTCCACAACTTCGTCAAACATGGCTGGTTGCATCCTCATGGAAGTCTGCGAATGCACGAGTGTCTTCATTCCTCAAGCTCCACCATTAGCTTTGCCATAGAGTCCAAAACTCTGCTCTTCTCCCGATCCATCTTCGGACCAGACAGTTCTTGGACGTCTCCTCTCTTTGCTAGAAAAGCGTGAAACAGTCTGAGAGGCGCTTGGTCTGGTGTTTGAATGATGGCGGCTACCAAAAGAGGTGTGCCGATGATCCATTGTGGAGATCAGTGGATGATGTGGAAGAGCAAAGATCAAAGCTGAAAGAGGTCTGCACACCACCGCATGCTGGAACTGATTAGTGAATCCAGGTGATTTCCTCCCCCTTTTTATAGAATATGGTTTTCACTAGGTGTCCTTTCCACATACTCTTAGACATCCTCCAGACATCCTAAATATCGAGATACGTCCCATATATGAACGTTTGTCCGTTTTATCCTTTAATCGCAAGCTGCATCCTCTTTCTAGTGCCTTGTCATATGTCCTGCTATGACGCTTGTGGACGTTCCGCCGTACCTTTCGTTTCCTCCCCTTCTTTTCTGCTTTCGCTGGAGTGGATGTGAGTTGCGTGTGATGCCCAGAGGATTGCTGAAGATACATCGGACATGTAACAGATGACAATGGATCGTAAAACGTTGTGGCCCGTTATGTGTCGCGGATATAGATCATACGTGGCCGAAAGTTCGATCCGCTCAAAAAGTGTTGTGCAGCTCAAAATTTTTGAGCGATGAATAGCAAGTAGACGGGATGTTTGACGATAGAGCGTATGAAAGATGTATGCCGTGAGTACACAATGGAATGCATCAGCGTTTTCCAACGGATGGCAAGCTTTTTTGTCCGTTTTACATCCTCTTTGCATCTGTTGGTTCAGTGTGACAGGGGCTTAAGACAGAAACTCAGATTAGCAACAAAGATTGACAAAATTACTTCAGACAAACACTTAGGATTTCCATTTCCTCTTTTGCCTATTGAACCAGCTATGACCCTTGCATAACCCCTACATGACCTCCATAGGAATCTGACAACAGCCAATAGAATATTAAAGGGCATGGAACAGGAAACTCAAATACAAAGCCCAAAGAAGGTATAAAAATCTACCCACTCTCAACTCCATTTGGTCAGTTACTCAGAATCACATGTGGTTCTCCTTCATCAATAAACCATCTTTCCGATCAGCCTCCATATTGTTTCCAGTGTCTTTTTCCCAGCTTGGAACTGAAACAGATGGATATTTCTTCAAACACTAGACAGCATTTCTTCCCCTGTCCCTCAAGATCATTCTCACATACCATTTACTGTCCCAAAGTCAGTCCTGAGTCAGATTAGACATCTCTGGGGACTTCATGGCCCCTGGGCTACATCTGGACCTTTGGCTGTCCCTTTCTGGCCAGCATGAGGTCAATTGGAAATTAAAAATCAAATATAAATAAGCATTGGCCATGCACTCAATACAATTGTGTTGTTTTTATTTTGAATCTCACTGCTATTTTAATTTAATATGTGCATGTATGTGTGCCTATGCACCTTCACTGTTGGTTCAGCCCTCCACAACAATCCCAGTTTCTCATATGATCCCTTCAGAAAATTAATTGCCCAACCCTGAATTAGAAGGTAGAGAATCTCACCCTCCCTTTTCACCCTGAAGCCTGGAACCACCGCTTTGTTCACATCCTGAACAATGAATCCCATAAATGACTCATTTAACATCCTCGATCAGGGATGGGTTATCAAGATACATGTTTAAAAAATGTCAATTCCTTTGTGGAACCCATTCCTCTACAAATATAAAAGACTCTAAAAGTCAGCCAGCACATAACAAATTCCTTATACTTGATGCATCTCTCTTGCCAAAATCTTCAGTAATGGATCCTTTTGGAGCAAGTAAGTGCTTGGAGATGAATTTATTCAGCACTCAGCTATCCCAATATATATGTAGCATTAAAAAGAAAGAAGACCTTAAAATGCAGGAGCAGTGTGTTCCTTATTCCATTCCCCAGCAGAGTTGGGCATTCCAGTTTTATAATGGGGAAGATTAATAAAGCAGCAATTTTTAGTCCTATCAATCAGTAAGTCTTGAAAACCAACAGAATTTGTATTTCCTTAAGCCACTTTTGCTTAAAGGAGGATTTTTATCATTCTTATCAGCCTGTCTTCTGGTGAAACCAAAGTCAATGAGCTTAGATTATACCATGTACTTGCAGTGGGTTCCTATTCTCCTTTCCGATTGCCGAGAGATTGTTCAAAGGCCCGGGGAAGAAAGAAAAAAAAAAAGAGGCACTTTCTTTGAATGCCAAAGAGCACAAAGTATTAAACTGCCAATTTTATGTCTTTAAGAAATGTACAAAATCCGCTCTCATAAAATTGGAACTGTTTTGTGTCTCACTTATTATGTAAGGATAAGTTCCTGACTGGTGTAAATTTGGGAGGAATTAGCTAACGTTTTAAAAGCCTTCCAGAATCTCCATCCAATATGGGTGGCTAGGGATTCAGGGAAGGGAAAAAGCCATCACATCTTGTTGAGAAAGCACACACTTTACACAATTTTTGATTCAGCAAAAGACCACGACTATACAGATTAAACTTTCTGCTTTGCCAGTAAGCAGTTTTGTTTTGTTTTTTGTCTCAGTAAACAAGGGCTCCACAATAACCAAGGGAAAATGCAGAAGGCTATGTTGGCTGATATTTGGGACACATGTTCACGTAACACAAAACACAAAATGACCACTAAGCTTCTTATTCTGCTTCAGAAACCAAACCCAATGATTTCACGGTTTTCTATGATTTTGTAAAACAATACTGCAGCAGACAAAATCTTATCGCTGCAATGGTCGAATGTAGATGTTTGGGGAAATTATAGAAGGGGCTTGGTGTTTGGATTTGGCTGAGCAGCTTAAATTATTTCCTTGCCATAACTAATCAAATCTTCTCTTCCTTGAATAGACACATTGTGACTTTCACTTTCTCGGTCACAGTCAAGCACGATGGAATGTTAGAAACTGTATTTTGATCAGTATAAATAAGTCCTTTTCGAACATGTCATAATATTCAGAGGCTTCTGCCTTCTGGAAGACTATAATGTTAATTATTCCCTCTTCAAATTGCAGTCATGGTTTGCAAGGAGTCATGCATGATGCTTTAATAGTTCAAGATAGCTTGCATTGTTCACTCATGGTCAAAAAGTGATACTTGGTTAAAAGACAATTTTGTTGTGGGAACGGAAGAAAAGGAGCAGGCTTCGGAAGAGATATTTCCACTTTGTCTGAAGAATTTTTCCTCCAGGAATAAAAGCAAAACCCATCTTCCTTCTCTAGCCCAACTGTCACAGGCATTCATTCTAACAATAATCTCCAGATTGCAATAATAAGCCATCATCCTTAAAAATGTTAATGTTTCCTCTGGCTTCTGTTTATGTCCTGGTTTTATTTTGCAAACAATGAAGAAAGTTAAATTGGCAATTGGTTGGAAGAAACTATTTTAAGTGACCCTGGTATTTTTTCAGTTCTGACGTGATGGTTTATGGAATGCTTCATGTTCAAACCATGACCAATTGTGAGAGTAATGAGCTGGTTCCAGCAATATAGCAGTAGCATTTAGACTTATATGCTTCCATTTCATAGTGCTTTTATAGTCCTCTCTAAGATGTTTACAGAGTCAACATATTACCCCCAACAATCTGGGTCCTCATTTTACGGACCTGAGTGTTCTGTTTGTGGGAATGAGACTCAGAGATCAGTGTAACTTCAGCTCTTTTATTTCGTTCTTAAAGTCCGATTTAACCAGGGGCCGCGGCAGCTCTTTTTATAGAGAGCTGCTTGCGGCTAGTGTCCAATGACAGCTACTTGTTTTTCCCACCGCTTGTATTGGCCAATCATAGCCCTGCTATGATTGGCCAATCAGTGTCGAGAAAAGTAGCCAATCAGCTTCAGGTATTTATTGTCCAATAGGAATAGCCTATTAGAAGTATGCTAATATGGAACACCCCTCCCCTCTTGGTACGATCCTACCGTACTTAGTCACGTAAGTAGGCAGGGCTTCTAGGTTGCCTAGTTGACCTGCGCAGTTTAGTTGTGTCGTCATCTTCAACGGGTTCGGACGGGATCGCTGTTTCTCCTGTCCATCTCTGTTGAACCTCCTGGAAGGTAGAGTCAGCTATGCCATTCCCACTCGGCCTACTCGGGCTGGTAGAGTCGGCCTGGCTGCTCCTTTCCGACCAAGCATCCAGGTCTACTTGTGTTTCTTG
>BHFT01044623.1:0-13711 GCA_004320025.1 Laticauda laticaudata
ATATAGATATAGATATAATTTGTTTTGTGAGGTTTTTGTGGGTATTTGTATGTGGATCTTTGGTTATTTGGGTTTTCTCCCACGTATACTGGCTGTTAGTAAAAATAAAAACAAACATATAAGTTTATGCATGTGGGTGACAAAGTTCAGGAATATCCTTAGATGGCAACATTATATCTTTGCTGGCATTTGGTGGCCATCTGGATTTCTGCTGTCCCACATGGTAGTCCTAGTTGCTTAACTGAACTTTAAAGGTGAACAAAGTGTGAACAACATGAATCAACAGTCAAATTAATTCAGCACTGTTGAGCAATGGTGGTATATTTCCAAATTTGGGAATAGTGCAAGATATTTTTCAGCTATTCTGTGCAGATTTATCATTTGTACATTGATGTTCTGTCATATATTTTTATTTTTATTGTAAGATGTCCTGGGTTTTTTTACAACTGGAAGTGTCAAGTGCAAAACAAAAAAAAGAAGAATTTCCTGTTGATTTGGAGGACATATCTAATATTTCCTTGGCTTTTGCAGATGGTTGTTGACTGTTAAAGTTGTAGTCCTTATTCCAGAGATTTTGTTTCTGGTTTTTGTTCCATGACTTTATGCCAGTGATATTTTTGCTACAATCTTTTCAAACTTTTCATCCTGAACATATTAAGAATTTAGAAATAATATTGGGAATATATTCAGTTTAAAATTGGAATAAGTTTATCCCTACAGCATTTGTCCTAGATCATTGCCTCTGGAGTACTGTGAATATTTAACTGAATAGAAAACAGGAACTATGTTAGAAGTTTCTGGCTGATAGAAACATGATCAAATTATTCACCTTCCCCCCTCCCCATGGATGTTGATAATTCCTTCTTCAAAAACAGAATGTCAAGACAAGAACAGTGATCACTAGCTTCAGCTATAACTTTGGATGTGAGGTGGGGATCTTGAAATTCCAAGTTTCCATGAAAAGCATTCTGTCACCTTTTCTGTTGGCTTCTTCTTTGGAATGATGTAGCTCCTTAAGTTTAGCTTTGAAGCAAGGTTTATTGTTACTATATATTCGCAGGTTCCTAGATGGTACGCATAGGTCTTTGCAGAAGCTGACATATGATGTTACAGTATCTGTGAGCTCATCTAGGTCTGAAGAGGTATCTTCAAAAACATTCCAATCAGTGCAATCAAGGCAAACCTGAAGCTTCAGCTTTGCCTCATCAGTCTAAGTCCTCACTGATTTAATTGTTGGTTTCATGGTTCTAAGTCTCTGTCTGTAGGCAGGTACAAGTGAATCATGCAGTGATCAGAGTGTCCCACAGCTGCTCGTGGTAAAGACCTATAAGCATATTTTACTGTTGTGTAGCAGTTGTCTAAAGTATTTTTGCCTCTGGTGGCACATTTGACATGCTGGGAATATTTTGGGAGCTCTTTCCTTAAATTTACTTGGTTGAAATCTCCTAAAATGATGGGAAGGGAATCTGGGTGTTTGGCTTCAACCTCCATAATCTGATCAGCCAGAGTTTGTAATGTCTTGTTTACACAAGTTTGTGGAGGAACTCCTTTTTTTGTCCCTGAACTCCTTTTTTTGTAGTTTATAAAGATCCTTGTGACCACAGATACTGAAGACTGGTGATCCTTTTCTACTATTTCATATTAGGAAATACTTTAAAATGATGTTGTAAATTTTAAAATATAAACTAATTCTCCCAGGTTTCTTCAGATTCATCCCTGGTATTTCTTAAAGTCCTGGACTATCCTGGATCAAGTCTAAGTATTATTTTACATTATTGTACCACCATAGCCTCTAAGATCTCACCAAAATTGGACCCACAGTCTCAGCTATCAAGACAGACACAGACTTCAGAGACTAATTAGGTGGGCAGAAAAACAATTACTACCAACCTGCCTTCCATCAAGGACTTGTATACTGCTCGAGTCAAAAAGAGGGCTGTGAAAATATTTACAGACCCCTCATAATCCCAGACATAAACTGTTACAGGTCCTACCCTCAAAATGACACTATAGAGTCTGCACACCAGAACAACTAGACACAAGGACATTTTTTCCCCGAATTATTTATATCACAAATAATTCCCTCAACACTGTCAGTTTTTCCCTGAATGCTTAAACAAATAAGTCCCACAACACTGTCCAACGATTTACTAAGTCTGCATTACTATTACAATTAATCCTCCCATCCTTCCTTTCACCCATCTCCTCTCACTTATGATTGTATACTATGACTTTGTTGCTTGTATCCTAACAATTTTTACTGACATTTTCCTAATATGATTTGATCGCTTATTTGTACCCTATGACTATCATTAAGTGTTGTCCCTTATGATTCTTGACTCTTGACAAATGTATCTTTTCTTTTTATGTACACTGAGAGCATATGCACCAAGATAAATTCCTTGTGTGTCCAATCACACTTGGCCAATAGAAAGAATTTGTCCTCTCTTGCTTTGTAATTAAAGTTTAGGGGCATTGTTGTCATGCTAGTTCCCAGCCACTAGCTGATTGTTCATATGACAAGATTTGGAAGACTGTGCAATAGACATGATGCTGTTGACTAAGACAGATGATTGCATCAGTGTTCTGGAGACTGGAAGTAGGGAGGATGAAACCTGAAGGGGCCATGGCATTGCTTTTTGAATAAAACAGAGGAGAAGGGAGCTTCTCATTAAAATGGGGGCAAAACATTCATTAAATGCACAATGCTGGAGTCAATGCCTGCCAAATATTTGACTTCAATAAAGAAAAGGCCTATGAAATGCTACAGAAAAACAATGCAAGATAAAGATCAGGTTTCATCTGGCACTTTTCAAAATCATTTTAGACTCTTGCCTCTCCCCTTCCCTTTCTTCTCATTCTGTTCCTGAACAGTTCCCAGAGACTGATGCCTCTATCCATTTAATTTTCACATATTGTGCTATTTTACCTATCCCAAGTTTTTCTCAAGCTGGTTTGCATATAATTATCAAATTAAACATGCTTAAAGAAAGTTTGAGATACATTTCTGTGTCCATATTCCCCATATTTTCTAGGTATTATATTTTTTCATGTATTTTCTCTCCCAATGCAATACTTTTTTTTTGTCTCTATGTTTTCAACTAAGATGCATTTTTCTCCCCATAACAGCAATTTCCTGGAATCCCTACTTGGCATAGCTTATTTCATTGGTCCTCTCAGCATCTATTTGCCTGTAAAAGGAGCTCCCTAACTCTCCTTCATTATGGAAATGCTATCTGATTTAGGCTGAAGCATAAGACAGACTCTGGGACTATTTATGAAAATAAAGCAGTTGGA
Organism: Laticauda laticaudata; assembly: GCA_004320025.1. NCBI lineage: Eukaryota > Metazoa > Chordata > Lepidosauria > Squamata > Elapidae > Laticauda > Laticauda laticaudata. The sequence continues at coordinate 3,298 of BHFT01044623.1, forward strand.
AGCAGGAGCTGCAGTTCAGATGAAAGAAAACAGTGGGATTCCTCTGCCTTCTCTGTAATGTCTTAACAGGTGAACACAATAGGAAAGATCAATGAGAAATTACATTCCTGGAGGGAAGAAAGGATTGAAGAAAGCCAAGACATGGATGGGTGGTAGTGGATAGATTAAAAAGCTCCTTTAAAGCCAAATATGACTCTATTCTTGAATAGGAGAGTTTACAGTAAGCCAAGTGTCAGGATTCTACAATGTGTATGACTTTAAGTCAGCACCTTCAGGCAATGGGTCAAGGACCATAGTTTAGATGGATCAGTTCAAAGACTTGGGCTTCGGCTAGAGTAAAGAATGAAATGGATTGATACTTAGTAAATTTAAAGCAATGCATTTGACTTGGCTTTCCGCCTTTTGACATTGCAGTGTGATGACAACTTTTGGGTGGGTTCTAAGAGCCTGTATGAAGATGTCCAATGCACTGGGACTAGGCAATGGGATGCCAGATGGTCCACTTTTTCCCTTTGTTCCATAGAGGCTGTAGGCTTTGTTAACAAACAATTGCCAATTATGAAGCTATGGCGATGTCAAAAACGACAGATGCATCATGATATCATACAATGATATCACAAACTATATCAAATGCAAATGGAAACATGGGTGATGAACCCCTGCCTTCCCATCCCCATACTTTCACACATCCATGATTATCAAGATGGAGGCTTCTTCAATTACAAGGATTCTCGGAAGTTAATTTAGAGTTACAGTAGACTTGGAATTAATTAACATACAAAATTCCCTTTCTCTTATGCATTTGGGTTGCTGGAAGATCTCTTTAAAAGTCTCATCACATCTACTACTGTGGAGTCATGATGTCTTTCTCTTCCTTCCTTTTTTTTTAGAGCTAGTCTCGATGGTTGCCTCCGAGACTGGCTTGACCAGACAGCTCTGCTTTGAGATTTTCCCATTCTGTTTAATGGGAAATGAACCACTGCCATCTCAGTTCTCTGAAAACTTTCCAGCAGCCCCATCTGTCACTCACAGGCACTTTACAATGGTGGAAGTTGTTATCTGGGAAGCTTGCTACAGGCAAAATAAACTAAAACTAGGGTTTACTTAGCAGTCCAACAGTACAGGTTGAAGTTACCATAGCCCATGAGGACTACATCAAAAGAAGAACAGCTTAGCAAATGCTTCTGTAGTTATACAAGTGTTGAGAAAACCGTGCTTTTGTATATGCAAGGGGGTGGTGGTGGCAGAGTCGTGATTCACTTCAACTCCTGAATAGTTAAAGAGTTGCTACAGATATGACTGGATGAGGAAGGAAAACAAAACAAAACAACAACCATCAGACAGCTCACGATTTACAAAGGAGATGCTAGTTTCATTTTGAGAAGACTGCTGCTTTTGTTTGGGAGGTAACCAAGGTGACAAAGGGCAGGACCTCACTGTTTACAAATGCCGCAGCCATTTTCATGCATCAAATATTTATGGCCAGGGTTTAGCATTCAGTGCATGCATCAGAGCCAGTCATGTTTCTCAAGGGCTGTCTCATAATTCACAATGGATAGAAACATTTTCCCACAGACACTGCTCAGGTGCTTTTAAAAAGCCTTTTTGTGCTACGTGAGGAATTAAGGTCAGAACTACAGAGGTGGATGAGCATGGCTTTCAGGGTTAAGATGCCAGGCTGAAAATCCAACACATTAGGTTCAAAGTCTGCTGAATAATTTTGCTTGAGGTCTTGGCATGAAGCGATGATGCTAGGCTTGAAATGTAGAAAGCTTGTCTTAAAAGTATTCGCTATTTGTCTACCAAGAGTGATCAGATGTGATTGGAGTAGCTCTCCAAGACTTCCAAGTAAAGCACTTCTCCATCAATTGACACCTGATCTTCTTAAGAAAAGATGCCATGGACCGAACTTGGAACATTCAGCATGAAAACTATGCAGTTGAGCTAGAGTTTTCCTCTTAATTGTAAACCCTGTTTTTTTCTGTGCTTGAATAAGTTTATTCCAACTCAGGACTTACTCACAGGGAAGCTATTCCATGAAAAATGCAAACCTTTAAAAAAACCCAAGTTAGAAACTGTTCTTGGATTTCAAGCTGCTATAGAGGGAGATTTTTTTTTAGACCTCAGTGGACATTGGAGATAGGCATCCTTGTATTATAGGCAAAGGCTAAAGTTGAATCAGTAAAATAAAATTATGTCTTAGATTCAGCAGAAGGGCATCTGTTCCTTCATACTGCATATGGTGAAATCCCATTCATCATGTTCCAGTGGATAAATAGTACTAATAAATGAATCACACCTATTAGTTAACAACAGATCATCCACAACTTGCTTTATGTCCCATAATTAGCACTGGACTCAAAGGTCTATGTAAGGAATGAATTTGACAAGACAAGCACTAGTAATTTCTAGGAAAGGGGAAGCAATATATCACCAGAGAAGAAATAACTACTCAGGGCATGAAAAAACACTCAAGTATCCATTGATTCACAAAGAGAGTAGAAACAAGTCTAGAATGTAAACCTTGGAGCAAACCCTGTATGAAGACTTTGGCTTCTATTAACCCTCTTGAGAAGAGAGCTCCATTTCTTTCTAAAATAAGGGAGCTAATCTTGCCCAGCTACACCAGTAAGGCTTCTGCCAAATAAACCAATTGTTGAACAGGGAACTAAATGTTTAGAGAGCTAAGCCTGCTGTGAAACATGAATCGAATGAAGTATTTGACCCTACCGTTTTTTTGTTTTGGCAGTTAGTAGAAGTTTGGGAAATTGCAAAAAGAGCTTTAAAAGCTGATTTTGGGATGAGAAATAGCTTACTATTAATATAGATAGTGCCAGAAAGAGAGAGTAGAGAGATGAGAACATGGTAGGAAAAAGAGGATGGTTTAATTCTGGATACTGTCAACATGTCATACGCACAATGTGTTTGCAAAATTTGACGGGGTTCTGATCATAGTTTGTTTGAAGGCTAGAGCAATAGTTCAGTATATTCTGGATTCTTCAAAACTTCCTTCCTTTCTTTCTTTCTTTCTCTTTCTTTCTTTCTTTCTTTCTTTCTTTCTTTCTTTCTTTCTTTCTTTCTTTCTTTTGTCAAACAATTATAAGTTGACAGGTATATGAATAAACATAGTTATACATGAAATGGATACATATAAGAAAAATAAAAAGAAACTATAGGATAGTGATGGTAGGCACATTGGTGCACTTATGCACGCCCCTTACAGACCACTTAGGAAAGGGGTGAGGTCAACAGTAGACAGTCTATGGTTAAAGTTTTTGGGGTTTGGGGAAGAAACCACAGAGTCAGGTAGACTATTGACCACTCTGTTGCTGAAGTCGTATTTCCTGCAATCAAGTTTGGTGCAGTTTACCTTGAGTTTGTATCTATTGTGTGCTCTTGTATTGTTGTGGTTGAAGCTGAAGTATTCATTGACATGTAGGACATTGCAATAGATAATTTTGTGTACTGTGCTTAAGTCCAACTGTAGGCAGTGTAGTTCTAGGTTGTCTAGGTCTCAACTTTTCCTCCTAAAGCGTGGAGGTTGATGAAAGCTCCATTAGACTCACAAAGACTCTTACAAAGGTAATCAAGTGAACTCAAGCCTTACTGATTCCATAAATTCAGCCCTATATTTTTTTCCCTTGGCAACTGCATGGAAGTGGTATCACATTTCTTGGATATTTTTAGCCTTTCCCTGTTAGACTGTTGTTCTTTTATCATAGCAGCTCTATCATCTTAATATTGAGCCTCACTCAGCTTTGATTTGGCACATATACCAATAAATGCCTTTTTAACAAATTGTGTAAGGTTTTCTCCATCATTGCAAATTTTGGGGTGTTTCCTTTTGCTGTAGGCAATGAAACAAATACTGGCATAACCGAAGCAATGGAACAGCTTGCCTTCAGACAGTGGATCAGCTTGCCTTCAGAGATCATGGGTGCTCTGTCACTGGAGGTTTTTAAGAAGAAACTAGACAGTCACTTGTCTGAAATGGTATAGGTTCTCCTGCTTGAGCAGGGGGCTGGACTAGAAAAACCTCCAAAGTCCCTTCCAGCTCTATTCTATTCTATTCTATTCTATTCTATTCTATTCCATTCTATTCTGTTCTGTTCTGTTCTGTTCTGTTCTGTTCTATTCTATTCTATTCTATTCTATTCTATTCTATTCTTTCTTATTCCATTCCATTCTGTGTTTATTCTATTCTATTCTATTCTATTCTAGTCTAGTCTATTTCTTATNCTACTCTACTCTACTCTACTCTACTCTACTCTACTCTACTCTACTCTACTCTACTCTACTCTATTCCCGTTCTTTTCAAATTAGCACTCTTCCTTCAGTGAAGAGAATGGAAAAAAAATATCAAAATAAGCACAAAATAAGTTTTCTTTCTTTTTTTTCCCCACGAGTGCCTTTCTTACTGTAATCCATCTTGTAAAGCCATCCTTTTCCAAAGAAACCCAAAGGTTCTTTATCGGTGATTGAAAGAGATTCAGCCTTGGCCTCATCTAATTCCTTATCTAATTATTTGACGTGCTGTGCAGCTTGAAAACTAATTGACACTTGTTGCCTTGTTTGTTTTTTTTCTCTTTCTTTCTTAAGGCGGACCCAGAGACAAAACTCCCTTCCCATTTAGCATCTTGCTTGAGTCACTTTGCAGAAGAAATAAGTAATTTAAATTTAATTGAGTGCATTATTGCTAGGACAATGAGACCTTTGCACACTATTAGTGGCAGACACTAAGAGAAGAAATCCCTCTCTCTCCTGAGGATTTGAAAGGGGCAGAAGAGGAACAGAGTTATTTGCAATACAGTAAATCCCTTCCTTTCCTCGAAAAGAAATTAATATCTGTTTGGTATATCCTCTAAGCTGCAACACATAATGGGGAATTTGAATTCTTAACCTGATATAGCCTTGAAGACTTTTATGGCTGGTTACAATACTTTGGAACACTTCACTGAAACAAAAACAAAAGCATTCTCCAAAATAGAGCAGCTGTTCAAAAGGACAAATTTTGCAGACTTTATTTGTTGTATGAAAAATCCTCCATGAGGGATGTTTTTCAGGGACTCTGATCTAAAATCTAGGCCATGTATAAAACTCTGGAATTTGATCATCAAGGAGAGCATTGAAGAATCAGTCTCAAATCTTAGAAAATGGATTATGCATCTCTATTACACTTCAGTTTGGGAACTGTCCAGAGGACACTTTCTCATATATAATGGCTGACTATCTGGTAATGAAAATATCTTCAGAAAGTTTCTCCTACTCCTGCTTTAATTTATCAAGACAGGTTTATGGTGGAACAAGTGTTCTCCCAAATGGTCAGACCTTTTGCCATTTAGGACTAACTCCTTGCAATGACCAATAGGAACACACACACACACACACACATATAAATAGTTAGTCAATATCAGGAGGCACCGTGGTTCAGTGGTTAAAGACTCTGAGCTTATCATCTGGAGAGCTGAGAGACCAGGTTCAAGACCCAACTTCCATTCAATGGAGTGAGTTCCCCTTACTTGCCTCAGCTCCTACCTACCTAGCAGCTTGAAATCATGCAAATGTGAGTAGATAAATAGGTACCACTTTCGTGGGAAGTTAACAGTGTTCCATGTGTCTTTGGCACACATAGCTACATGACCACAGATATTATCTTCAGACAATGCCGGCTCCCTTGGCCAAGAAACGGAGGTAAGCACCCTGCCCTAGAGTCAGATCTAACTGACAGAGAAACCTTTACTTTTAGTCAATATCAGATGGCAGTTTTGAGTTTACACAAGTTGAGTTTTCCTCAACTTACAATTGTATGTTTAGCAACTGTTTGAAGTTACAGTCGCACTGAAAAAAAAAGGTGAATTATTTTAAGTTTGCACATTTATGATCACTGCAGCATCCACACAGTCAAGTGACTGGAACTTGGGCACCTGGTAAATGGCATGTATTTACAAAGGTTGCAGTGTCCTGGAGTCATATAATTGCCAGTTGTGACCTTCACAGCTGGCTTCTGACAATCAAACAAAATCAATGAGGAAAGCTGGAAAGCTGAACAGCCGTGCGATTTCCATGAAGGAGGATAATTTAGGATTGAAATGAGATTAGGAACAAGCTAAGAGTAAACAACCCAACCAAAGAACCACCAAGATCATTCCCATCAACACTGATTGGTCAAGACACCAGAATATAAACTGAGAGCAAACCCAACTCCCTTACTAGCAATGATGATGTTACCTAGTTTGGGTAAGGAAACATCTGCAAGAAAGCAACCAAGATCAGAGAATACCAAGAGCCCTCAATTGTGTGATTCACTTAACGGCACTTAAGAACCATGGCAAGGAGGTCATTAAATCAGACATGACTCACTAATTAGCCACCTTATTTAGCAATGGAAATTCTGTTCCCAATTGTTGCTAGTACATGCCTTTCCAGGGTTGTTATTTTGTTTATTGGTATTTGCAAACAGAGAGCCAATGTGGTTGGGTGGTTAAAGTGTTGGACTAGAAGCAGAGAGGCCCAGCTTCCATCTCATTCCAATCTACCCAGAAAAGTTATTTTTCTTGGGGGGTGGGGTGGGAAACAGCAGGTAGGAGCAGTATGTATGCCACCCTAAATTCCTGTATAAAAAGGAATATAAATCTAATACAACACCCCCCAAAAATGGAATGTTCTCTGTAGATTGGGAAACAATTGCATTATGTGACTTAAACAATCCCCCTTTTGATGGATTTGAAACAAAGTTTTGATCATATATGGATAAAGATTAGAATCCACTACAATTTCCTTCTGCAAAAAAAAAGAAAAAAAAAGAGTCATTCTGATACAAGGCTTATGCGCCGAGATATGTGTCAATCTAGTCTTCCGTGTTTTAGGGTTATTTTTTTTTTCAAACACTCATGCAGATATTTCATCTCAGCAAAACCTTACAAGCTGTATTTCAGATCGAGAAGCATTTGAGTAGCCATTGAAATATGCATGAAGCTCTGCCCAAGGGTGAGCTGGGAAATTTTGCAGAATTGTTTTTCTTCCTTCAAATCTGCTCCAGGTGTTTTGCTTGAGGCTCTTCAAATCATCTTCAGGTTTTTTGTATCTGGGTGCTATAGCAATACACACACATGTGTGTATAGGTGCTTTATTAAAATGCAAAGTGAGTAGACCTGTGTAAAAATTTAGAAATTGGTACTGCTTCAAGCTATAAATCTAAAGAATGGGGAAAAGGCCACCTGAATCATGAGAGGAAAGTCACTGCATCTAAATGAAAACACAGAGGCCAACTGAAGCAAACAATTGATGATGGAGTAGACCAGTGGTGTTAAACTCAAGGCCTGTGGGCCAGATCCAGTCTGTAGGGTGCTTAGATCTGGCCCACAGGGCTGCCCTGGAAATTTATTTTATTTATTTATTTTTATTTGATTTGATTTGTCAGTCGCTTACAAGATAATAGGTATAAGTATAAACATGAGTAGGAATACAGGGAATAGGTACGAATAAATAGGGATAAATAGGACAGGGACGGTAGGCAAAATTGTGCACTTATGCACACCCCTTACAGACCTCTTAGGAATGGGGTGAGGTCAATAGTGGATAATTTGAGGTTAAAGGAGAAGGGTTAGAGAATGTAACAACAGAGTCAGGTAGAGTATTCCAGGCATTGACCACTCTGTTGCTGAAGTCGTGCTTTCTGCAATCAAGTTTGGAGCAGTTAACATTGAGTTTGTATCTGTTTGTGTGCTCTTGCATTGTTGTGGTTGAAGCTGATATAGTCATTGACTGGTAGGACATTGTAGCAGATAATTTTGTGTACTACGCTTAAGGCCAACCATAGGTGGTGTAGTTCAAGATTATCCAAACCCAAAATTTCAAGCCTGGTGGTGTAGGATATTGTACTCTTCTCATGAAATACTTCTGGACTCACTCAATTGTATTAATATCCAATATACAGTGCAGATTCCAGACAGATGAGGTGTATTCAAGTACTGGTCTACAAAGGTTTTGTATGCCCTAGTTAGCAATTCAATATTTCCAGAGGAGAAGCTTCATAAGATTAGATTACAACTCTTGATGCAGGGGTGGGATTCTACCAGTTTGCACCTATTCGCTAGAACCTGTTGTTAACATTCTAAGCAGTTCGGAGAACCGGTTGTTAGAGATTTTTTTACTGGCCTAATCCTGTAAGGAAGGCAGGAAGGAATAATTCTGGGTTGCTTCCAGAAACTGCCTCTCCGTTAACCCTTATTATATTCTTGCAGGACTAGACTTCCTGTCTCAGGAATTCTCTGGAGTTTTTTTTCCCCTCCTTTGCTGGTACTTTGCTTGTGTGGAGGGACCATTCAAAGTTACAATGGCACTGAAAAAACCATGTTTCACACTTAAGACTATTGAGTGATATTGAGTTGGCCATGCCCAGCCAATAACATGACCACCAAGCCATGTTCACCCGGTCACATGACCATCAAGCCACGCCCACCACCTAAGCCATGCCCACAGAACCGGTTGTTTAAAAAAATTGAATCCCACCCCTGTCTTAATGCCTTTTTGGCAATGCTGTTGCAGTGAGCTCTGGCACTTAGGTCATTTAATATGAGTACTCCGAGGTCCTTTACAGAGTGATGGTCATCAACAAGGTCATATCCGCCTAGCTTGTATTTGGTGTACTTTTTTACCAATGTGTAGGATATAGCAAAGGACCAACCATGGTGCCTCTGCCAGCAAAAACAGAGCTTGGGAGGGCCATGCACAGCCCTCTCAAGCTCAATTTTCACTGACAGAGGGTTGCAGGAAGCCGTCCCAGCTGAAAATAGAACTTGGGTGCCTGTTTTTGCTGGCAGAGTGCTCAAGCCACCACAGGTGCCCCACAATATCAGTGACATCATGCTGGCCATGCCCACCCTGGCCCCCAAAGTGAAACACATGTGGCCCTCAATGAAATTGAGTTTGACACCCCTAGACTAGACTAAGATCTAGAAAGAAGGAGTGCTATCAATAACAAGGACATAGCATGACCAGTTGATGAACAAGATCAGGAATAATTATCCAGCCTTAGAGAATTTGCATGTGCATGTGGATTAATGAAATTCAATGGTGAGAAAAATAAGGTGGCAGGGTTACGCTTACAATGTAGTGGTGGTTGAGATTGTGATTAAATTATGTTGGTTACTTAGGTTAATCTGGATATTGGAATTTTTCCACTGAAGGTTATTTGGATGATACTGCAAATACCGTTATCATTCACATTTATTTTAAATTTATTCAATTCTTATGAATCAATGTATTTCAAAATACTTTTATGCAACTTCTTGAATTCCTCATTCATTCTTACAAAATTGACTACACATTTCCTTTGTGCATGTACCATAGTATTATGGGCTCTTTTCATATATATTTTGCTACTGTTATACATGTACTCTATGTCATACACTAGCTCAGGGATCCCCAAACCAGCATAGCTGCCTGAGGAATTCTGAGAGTTGAAGTCCACAAGTCTTAAAGTTGCCAAGTTTGGAGACCTCTGCACTAGCCAAATAAATATATATTTGATTTTGACAACATGACTGCTTACACTGCCACAGTCAATATTCTAACTCTGATTCTTTTTTGGAAGCTGCCATGAGTTGACATCAATTTTGCACATGTTCATCCATCTTTTGGCAAGTTCTATTTTCTCTTCCATCCAGAGCAGATGCTCCTTTGAAGAACACCTCTTTGGGATGTCTCACAATTTCCATGGAGTTATGAGAAAGGCCATCAGAATTCAGACTACAATTTGTTAGCTAATTTAAGACTCAGATGCACATATTTCCTTCTAATCGAGACAAGCCTTGAGAAATTACTGCCAAAAGACAAGAGTGGATTTGAAAGATTAAGTACCTGGAAAGTGATGGATGGGAAGCCAAGATAAAATCCTGTCCCTGCCTCAATTATCAGAAATTATCTGATTAGTTCTACTCCCCTTTGAAGCAGGGAAGGAAGTCCAGGTGTCAAGCTTTCACAGAACAATTAACACAAGTAAGATTCTGAACATGATTATTAGGCATTAACGGAGGCATAGAAAAATAGAAATGGAATTTATGAATAACAAAGCCTGGCCTAGCTTGTATGAATGAAAATTTACCCTACCCATGGGCCCTTACAGTCACTCCATTTTCATAAAAGTAAAATTGTGTTCAGCAGGCAGCATGTATGAACATAGGAATTGATCTCGAATATATTTCTTGAAAACAGGATGAGGTGTATTGAGTTGATATGGATATACTTAGCTTTCTAAATTTCAGATATAATGAAATACAGAGAAGAACCAGATTTACAAAGGGGCAAGAGGGAAATTAAGGTTCTTACCTTCTTGGCTATATTAAATTTCAATAAAAGGCAAGATTGCAAAGAGATCAATAGCTCTCTCACTCTTTTTTTTTTTTTTTTTTTT
>BHFT01044625.1:0-29040 GCA_004320025.1 Laticauda laticaudata
TTGTCTGAGATTCCTTGCAGGTCGTTACTCTCCAAGAACATGAGGAATCTATCGATGTAGGATTCCCAGTCCTCTGTTGCTGGGTTGAAAGGTGCGGGTGGCGAGTTGGTTCAGGCCATTTCGTCTGCTCGGTTCTCGATGCCATGTGCCTGACTGATCTCTTTCTCAGGATCCCACCTTCGTCACCAGTGTTCTGTTCGCAGGAATGAGACTCAGAGATCAGCGTAACTTCAGCTCTTTTATTTAGTTCTTAAATTCTGATCTAACCAGGGGCCGCAGCAGATCTTTTTGTAGAGAGCTGCTCGCAGCAAGTGTCCAATGACGGCTACTTGTTTTTCCCGCCGCTTGTATTGGCCAATCATAGCCCTGCTATTATTGGCCAATCAGCATCGAGTAAAGTAGCCAATCAGCTTCGGGTATTTATTGTCCAATAGGAATAATCTATTAGAAGTATGTTAATATGGAACACTGTGAAGGATGAAAGGTTGAACCAACATTGAGCCACTGAGAATCAAACTCCTGGAGTGAACCGCGAGTTAGTTTTCAGTCGTGTATTCTAACCACTGTGCCACCATGTTTCAATATAGTCACCAGAATTAGGGACATTGACTTTTCTACTGCAGATATAGCAATAGAGCGTAGACTTATATACCACTTCACAGGGCTTTACAGCCCTCTCTAAGCAATTTACAGAGTCAGCCTATTGCCTCCCAAAAAAATTTGGGTTCTCATTGTACCCACCTCAGAAGGATGGAAGGCTGAGTCAACCTTGAGCCTGGTGAGATTTGAACTGCCAAATTGCAGGCAGCCAGCAGTCAGCAGAAGTAGCCTGCAGTTTTGCACTCTCACCACTGCACCACCATGACTCCTAAACAAGGCATGCAGGATCTGCAGAGGGGAAAAATCAGGGACTGTGCATCTATTTTGTCTAAATATGTCTAAATGGTTGGGTAAAATAAAGCAAAATTCTAACAAAAGAAAGATTTACAATTGTGTAGGAAGAAAAATCCGGTCCGGTTCCAAGCCAGGAGAAAAACGCTGGAAATAAAATGCAGGCCACTGAAGGTCTCTGACTATTTGGCTTCCAAAAACTTCAGTGACAGCAACAAATGTTTCTGGGATGGCTGGCTGACAAAATGGCTGAGTGAGTGGATGGATCTTGATGGGGTTCTGGGGTTTTGTGTTTGAGATGCTTCTGGGGGTTGTGCGATGTAATGAGCTTTGTGCCTTTTACTATTTCGGAAGGTCTCAAAAGGGAATCATGTAATCTTGGGACACAGCAACGGTCATAAATATGAACCAGTTGCCAACCATCTGAAGTTTGATCACATGACCATGGGGTTGCTTGAATGGTCATAACTATGAAAAATAGTCAGAAGTCACTTTTTCCAGTGCCATTGTAACTTTGAACGGTCATTAAATGAACTGCTGTAAATAGGCAGCCATTTCTGGCCTGTTGCCAAGAAAACTACAAGGCTTTGTCAATGGAATCATTAAATAGAGATCACTTTTAGGATCAAGAGATCCTTCTTATCCGAAATAGAGCCTCCTTTTCAATCACTTCATGGATACCTTGCTCTTGCCCATTTTAACCAACTGTGGGAAGCCCCACCTCCTTCTAGATAATGAAACATTTGAGGGAATGTTAAAAGAGGTAGAATATTATAATTTCCCAAAGGAGAAATGGAAAAACATGCTCTTAAAGGCAGAAAGCAGCCCCAGTCTTCTTGCTATAGGAAAACTCAAGCTGCTCAAACATAACCATGAAGTCTTTAGAGATGGATATTTTGTGCCCATTAAGAAAGCCAGGCCAGCCTATTCATAGACAAAACACCTTCAGGCTGGAGCTGATGAGATTAAGAATTTACATTCCCCCACCCAAATTCTGGGGACAGGACATGACCTTTAGGACATAATAGGATTCACCCAGCACTTTTGAACCAGTAAAAGACACAAGGCTCACTATGTTGCACAATCCCCTGAAGCATCTCAATCACAAAGTCAATGGGGAAGCCAGATTCACTTTCACAACTGGGGTTACTAACTTATCAATTGCAGCGATTCACTTAACAGCTGAAGCATGGAAGGACATAAAATGGGGCAAAACTCACTTCACAAATGTCTCATTAAACAACAGAAACTTTGGGCTCATTTGCAGTTCTATGTCGAGGACTATCGATATTTATTTATATTCCACCTTTATTTATTTTCTTTGCAGTAACTCAGGGTGGCGAATACATCTAACATACTTTCATCCTCCTATTTTCCCTAAAACAACAACCCTGTTAGGTTAGCTAGGCTGAGAGAGAGTGACTGGCCCAAAATCACAGAGCTGGTTTTCATGTCTAAGGTGGGATTAGCACTCACAGTCTCCTGGTGATTGGCCCAAAGTTACTGCCTGGTTTTCATTCCTAAAACGGAACTAAAACTCTGTCTCTTGATGATTGGCCCAAAGTTACCCAGTCACTTTTCATTGCTAAAGTGAAACGAGAACTCACCATCTCCTGCTTTCAAGACTCATGCCTTAACCATTAGACCAAACTGGCTCTCCCATTGCCTTCAGTTAGGAAGGTTTTTTTAAAAAAAATTCCAGTCTTGCATACAGCTCTAGGATGTCTTTGTGGTCTCTTTTCCAAATATTAAACAGTCCTGATGGCTAAGCCTTTTTTAATCAATGAAGGCTGATTTTTCTGTTGTGATTCACCCATTATTTATGGAATCTCATCCCCAGAAAAGTTTGACTGGTGCACATATTAGCATTATTTTAGTGCCAGATAAAAAATCTTGTTTCATACGGCTTTTTCTCTGGTTTTTAATTGCATTTTAATTCAAATTGCTTTAGGGTTTAAATGACCAACCTTTGCACCTGCCTCGTTGATATAGAATTTTTATTCTCCATTTTAGTTACATTTTTATTCAGTTTTGTTTTGTTTTTAATGGCATGTTTTACTTCTAAACTGCTCAGGGAACTTGGGTGGTTGACTCACTTGAAATGATATATTAATAAACAAACCAAGAAATCAAAGGGAATGAATATGGATTGGCCAAGGAAAAATATTCTTGCATTCCAAAAGGGGAAAAATAGAAGCTCCAGGGAATTATAAGCAAGTCAGCTTAAATTCAATGCTAGGAAAAATTCTGAAATATATAATAAAAGCAGTCATGTTTGCAAGGCTTTAGAAAAACGTCTTGCTTGCCAAGAACCAGGCAGCATTGATCTATCAGGAATAAATCACGCCAAACCACCTTGGTCCTCTTTTTTGATAGAGTGGACACTTTCTTTTCAGAAAAGTGATGGACATAATACATTGACCTCAGCAGTCCTTGTGTGCGCAAATGCTATTGAGATCAACACACCTGTGATTTTACACTGTCCCTATTACCAGCATCAAGACATTTTTATTCTTCTTTTATTGACACATCCTATCCAACATAATGAAAGTTTCCTTCTTGATGTTTTCCTTTCAGATAAGGAACAATTTATTACATGCAATGTTGCCAGATTCTGCCTGACAGCAATTAATTTCCATAGAGAGAACTGAAAATTCCTCTTTTATCTTCTTAATTTATTTTTACCATTATAGCCTTTTATAACTTTTAGAAGCAACCTCCTTTTTAGTTAATAAATAGTACTAATATTTTTTAAAGAAAACTATAAAGATATTGCGTTAATATTGAAGTGTTGTTAGCATTTCTAGGTTTTGGTTTCTTTTCTTTTTTGCTACCTATTATCTCACATAAGCTTAGTATTATTACTGAAATGGCTAATGGTTCAGTTTCCATCCGTTATTCCTTGTCTGGCCTTTGGGTGCTTTAGAAAATAGATTGATCTCTACCTCCCTGTGGCAGCCCCTCAAATATTGGAAGACCTCTATCATGTCTCCCTGGTCCTACTCTTCACTAGACTAGCCAGGGCCAGTTTCTGTAACCATTGTTCATATGTTTTAGCCTCCAGTCCCCTAATCATTCTGGTTGCTTTTCTCTGCACTCTTTCTAGAGTCTCAACATCTTTTTTAAGCCCCTGTCACACTGCACCAATGGATGCAAAGAGGATGTAAAGATGGACAAAACTTTGCATCCTGTTGGTTAACACCGATGTATCTTACTGCCTCTGTTTTGCTTCCTCGTCTATTCTGTCCAGCATCCGTTTATTGACGTTTCATCTGCTCAAAAAGTTTTGAGCTGCCCAAAACTTTTGCGTGGAAAATGTATCCATTTGTCCGTTCTGCATCCGCTACGCATCTGCTACGCATTCCGCTATCCATCCGCTATGCATCCGTTCTGCATCCGTTACGCATATCCACTATATCCGCTAGCATCCGTTCCACATCCGCGCAACTCGCATCCACTCGACGCGAGGGAGAAGCATAAGGGACGCGGAACGGATAGCAGCCATGAAATCAAAGCAGTTTAAAACGGAAAAACATCTCACAGGGGGACCTAGCTCGGATATTAAAGGATGTCTACAGGATGCCTAGAGGATGCCTAGAGGATAGCCTAGAGGATGCAAAGGGACACCTATACTGCCTATAAAAAGGGAGCAACTCGCCTGCATCTCACTTTCAGAACAGCACCCTCGCGGTGGCGGAACCTCTGCAGCCTTCATCTGACTCTTCCTCTTCCACAGCATCCAGTCATGTCCACCGTGTGGATTGTACAAAGTGTCCTTTTGGCAGCCACCATCCTTCTGCAACAGTGCGAAAGCCATCTACAGGCTCTGTGAACTCTATACGAGGAAGAAAAAGGGCGCCAAGAAGCGTCTGGGTATGAAGATGGTTCGCCAGAAAAAGCAGAGGGACAGACTGTACAATAAGGCTGCTGGTGGAGCCTCAGGAGCGAATACACTTGGGGCATCTCCAGAACTTCATGAGGATGGCCTCAGCCATGTTTGACGAACTTGTGCAGCGCCTGACACCCAGGTTGACCAAGACAAACACCAACTTCCGGCCCAGCCTGGAACCTGGGACTCAAGGTGGCACTCACTCTGCGGCCACCTGGCCTCAGGGACCACCTACAGGAGCATGCAGTACGGCTGAGGGTGCCACAACACATCAGCATTGTGTCAGAAGTGGGTGCAGGCCATCATCAAAGAATACAAGGAGGAGGTCCTCTCAGTGCCCCTCCACTAAAGAAGCCTGGAAAAAGTTTGCAGAAGAACAGTGGTATCAAGAGGGTGGACACTTTCCACACACAGTTGGAGCCATCGAGTGCGAGCAACAGCGATGGCTGCAAAGCCCAGCCAGTCGGCGTCCACTTATTTCAACTACAAGGGCTTCTTTTCAGCATCATCCTCTTCACCATGGCGATGCTGACTACAAGTTCGATGTACATCGCATGCTTCAGGCAATGGGTCATCTTCAGATGCCCAGGTATACAAACACCAGTCACCTCAAGGAGGACTGGAAGGCAAACCTCATCGTTGGCTTCCCAGATCCAGAACCTCCTGCCCAACGACACACAAGATGTGCCCTACTTCATCGTGGGGATGACGCCTCTCTCCTCACACCTCACCTCATGAAGCCCTACACTTCCAGACTCCTCACCGTGTGAAGACGAGGCATCTTCAAGCTACAGGCTGTCCAGGGCAAGATGGGGTGGTGGGAGAAGCCCTTTGGCATCTGGCCAAACCAGTTTCCAGGTACTTCTCACCACACATCGCCATGCACTCGCCCAGAGACCGTGAGGAGGATGCATGGAAGCTTGCTGCACTCCTGACACAATCTCATGCGGCACCCACTACCCAGTCTTGCAGAACAGGCTCGTGGACTCCAACATAGCAATGGAATGGAGCTGATGAGGAGGCAATACTAAGACCTGAATAGACACTGTGGATGTGCAAGGCCCCAACGGAGCCTCACGTGAAGAGGAAGAAGCACCGAACCTTCCTAAAACACTGGTACAACTCCCCAGCTGCGAGCAGTGGAGTGGCAAGACAGGATGATAGATGCTTAATGGATTGGCTTCCTTGAGACCGTGGTCTCATCACACTGATGAGATTGTGCCATTATGTTGAGTGGCCCTACAAATGAACAGGGCATTTAATAAAGAGTTGTGTTTATGTTGACATGTGTGGATAGTTGAGTTTATACTGTTATTGATAATAAAGGGCCATAGGTGTGGCACCTGGGAGGGTGGACCATCCAGTCCCAATATGCTTGCACTGAGGTTTATCTATCCCACAGCTATTACCATCCCAAAAGGTATCCCTGCCCATCCCACAGCTTATCTTAACCCATCCCCCAAGCATGCAAAGGCTTAAACCATTTCTAAAAGTTTGCAGCAAGACTTTATTAAAAAAAAGAAATGAAGCAAGTGTGTGAATCAAAAATTGACTTATTAACAACAACTATAAGACAAAAATGAGTCTCTGGTACTCCTCTTGGTGCGCTCAGTCTCAGGGGTGAAGGTGCAGGTGCTCTGTGAAGTGGGCTGGTGCTGGAGTGCTTGTCATCAAGCCTCCTCCAGAAGCCAGAAGCAACAGAAGCCCCAGCCCCCAGAAGATTGAGCCCGTGCTGCAGAAGCCCCACGCAAGAACCAGGAGTAGGGCCAGGGGGCGTGGATGGTAATGCGCTGGCAGCAAGATAGCTGAGGCCTGCTATGGCTTCAGCATCGGTTGTGGGATTCATGGCTGGCAGGGAGGGCTGCAGGAGACCAAGGGCTGGCTAGGCAGGGCTGGCAGGCAGGCAGGCACAAGGCTGGCAGGAAGCAGACAGCAAGGCTGGCAGGGAGGCTGGCAGCAAGGCTGGCAACAAGCTTGCAGGCAGACATGCAGGCAGGACAGGCAAGGCAGTCGAGTGTCTGGAAGCAGGACTTTCCTCTGAATCGGTACCTGCTTCCGAGCTGCTTCGTTATATCCGCGGAGCTCCGACGCCATGCATCCTCCTGCATGCGCGCTCATAACTTGGCATCCACTAGGTTTCCGCTCTTGCCCTGGCATCCGCTGTGATCCGCCTTCATCCGGCGTGCATGCTGTTCTGCAATCCCGCTCGTGTAATCCATTCCGCATCCGCTTTGCTCGAGGCCCCCCGGAAGCCCTGCGGATGTGCCATCCACTTCCCATCTGCTTCACATCCGCTAGGCTTCCCGTTCCGCATCCACGTTCCATCCGCCCTGCGTCCTCCCCCGCTCCCGTGTTATGCCGCTCCAGTTATGCAAATTTTTGCCTCTTCTGAGAGCGGATAACAACGGATGGAACATTTTTGCTCGCTCCGTTGTGTCCATTTTGCATCCGTGGCATAGAGATAGGGCACCTTTTTGGTGTGGGTCTGACAAAACTGAGTAGTTACTCTAGGGTGTGGTCTTACTCAGGGGTGGACTTCAAATTCTTAACGAACCTTCTAGGATTCCTCTGTGTGGCTTGTGGCAATTGGGTGTGTCCTGGGTGGCAGTGACGGCTCTGGTCATGACTGTTGTACTAATATTGTAAATAACATATAAAGATTGATTTGTTTTTTTATTTTAAAAAGAGCAACCTTTACCCAAAATCAGCAAAACGCAAGCAGGCAGATTGAGCTGGCTTGCAGAATCTAGATTCACTCAGATCGTACCTTATGCTGCAACTATGTCACTCAGCTGACAGCTCTATCAACGGCCTTGAAACAATAGATACTAGGCCCATCTGCAATCTGCTGCCTGAGTCTGCACTGAAAAATAGAAGCTTCAATCCTAAGGAAGGTTCAGCTCTGTTCTCAGGCCACTTCTCCCTCCCCCAGCCCCTGAATACCACCCCTGACTGGGCCTCAGGAAGCCTCCTGGGTGGGGTGGGTAGGGAGGGGAGGGGCCAGCCAGTGGTGTGATTTGCTGGTTCTCCGAACTGCAGAGAATCATAACAACCGGTTCTATAGAACTGGTCCGAACTGGTAGAATCCCACCCCTGGTCTTACTAAGGCTTTATAGAGTGGTATTAGTACCTCACTTGATCTTAATTGTACCCCTCTGTTAATGCAACTTAGGATTGTATTTGCTTTAATACAATATTATTTGCAATAATACATGGGCAAATAATAGATACAAGCTCAAAGTAAACCATTCCCCCTTCCATTCGATTGCAGAAAATACAACTTCAGCAACAGAGTGGTCAATGCCTGGAACTCACTACCTGACTCTGTTATTAACAAATCCCCTCAACCTTAAACTTTAACCTTAAACTGTTTACCGTGGACCTCACTCCATTCCTAAGAGGTCTGTAAAGGGGTGTGCATAAGCGTACCAGTGTGCCTACCATCCCTGTCCTACTGTTCCCATTTATCCATTTATTCATACTCATTTGTTATGGATATGCTTATACCTTTTTATACTTATATTTTTATATGTTATGTTCATGCTTATACTTATTTGCTTATACATGCTTGACAAACAAAATAAATTAAAAAATAAGTTTAAGTACAGATGATGGGAAAACATGGGCATCCATCCATTTGAGGGATACAGAATTGCATAAATGTTGCTAAGCACCCAAGGTGTGGTCACATGATCATAGGAAGGAGCGACCATTGGAACTTCAGATCCTGGTCTACAAGTCCCCTTTTTCAGGTAGGTCATCATTTTAGTTGTAAGTTAAGGACTTATGAGTTATTTTATTGTGTTCGTTCTGTTTTTCTTCAGCAGGCATCGCAACTAAGTTAGCCAATGAGAACTGTTTGGAAACCAAAACTCGAAGTAGCTTAGGCGTGGCAGCTATGTTAAGCTCTGCAGCTCTGAAGCTATGTTGAGCTCATAATCTGTCTGTTGAAAATGAAACTGCTTCTCTCCTCTGCTGAGTATAATGTTTGCCTGCTGAAGTAAAGAGAAACTGATGTCTGTTTCTGAGCTGCTGAAATTTCTGCTGAAGCTCTGAACTTGTATCATGTTTGCTGCTGTTTGAGCTAGCTCCATGTTGGAGAAATCTACAACTGGTTTGTAAAATCTACTTATTATGTTTATAAAGATGTTAAATGAAGCATCAGCCATCTGTGTTTGTTTTTCTGGCACTGAATTAACCCTGCAAAACTCTGAATAAATCAGTCTCATAGTCCAATCACCAACCAGGTGGCATCACTCTATCTTCTTCCGACCAGGTGTGAGAATGTCCTTGGTTCCCAAGAGAAAGTATTTTGGTTTGGCTACAAAAATCCCTCTATCTCAAATTCCCACACACATCCCAACCCTCAGCTCCAGTGTGGCAACACTGAAATGGACAAAATGGCTTCGGTCACGACAGCTTAGGGTTGATACTATCTGCATGTTACTTCATGAAGTGTGTTTCTTTCTCTTATTGCCTGCAAAAATTCCAAACTGTTTAAGTGGGAAAGCTGAAAAGACATCGAAACACCTTTCCCCTTAAAAGACCCAAAGCTTAGAAGTTCAGGGATGGAATGACAGAAGATACTCGCAAATAGATCTGTGATTGTAACAGCAGAAACAAGTAAAGCCTATTCTATTTTTACTGTATTTTCCAGTATACCATAGCTGTGCCAAAAATCACTTTGCACACTTCCCACCCACACCTCACTTTTTAGGATCACAAAAGTCTGGAGCTGCTCTTAAACCACCATCAAGTTTTTCTGTTGAAATTTAATCCTCGACTAACGACCGCAATTGAGCCAAAAATTTCTGCTGCTCAGTGAGACAGTTATTAAAGTAAATTTCATCCCATTTTACAACCTTTCTTGCCACGGTTGTGAAGTGATTCAGTGTAGCTACTGAGTTAGTAATACAGTTGTTAAGTGAACCTTGCTTCCCCATGGACACTGCAACTGTCATAAATGTGAATCAGCTGCCAAGAGTCTGAATTTTGATCCCGTGACCATGAGCTGCTGCAACGGTCATACGTATGAAAAACGCTCATAAGTCACTTTTTTTTCAGTGCCATTGTTGCTTCGAACAGTCACTAAATCAGAAATGGCCAACTCGATTTCATTGAGGGTCGCATCAGGGTGTTGTGGTTTGCTGGCAGCAGGTGCAGATGGCTGAAGTCTCAGAGAGCAAGGACTCAGATGAGGGGCCTGCATGTGATGCAGGGATGGGGCCAGGACCATCAGGGAGTACAGTGCTGCCTTTGGAGATTATGGAGGCTGGCAGCAGTGATGAAGAGGTTCCCGAGGAGCCTGTGCCCAGTGTGCGTGCACGCACGGCTGCTCGAAGGAAAGAGCAGCTGCAGTAGCATGTGCAACTTGGGAGTAAGGCTGCAAGATAATGGCCCCTCCCTTAAGAGATAAAAGCCAGCTGAGAATCCAGAGTTCTTTGTCGGAAGCAAAGAAGTTTTTGCACTCAAGCCTTGTGGACATTCTGACTCTCTCAGTTTGTGTTTGGAGACTCTTTGTGTTTGAAATGCTTCTTGGCAACTTTATCTAGTGTTCTTGGCAGCCTTGCACAACCTTGGCAAGGCTCATTCTTATCAGAGACAATTAGTTTGAAACAGCCTTTTAACCAGGAAGGAATGGAATTTATAAAGAATCATTAAAAGACTTTGTTATTACCTCCGTTTCGTGTTTGTTTCCTTGGAACAAGGTTTGAGTCAGAACACAGGGTTGTGTTTGACCTCGGGTGGCTGGGGTGGGTGTGGCCAGAGTGGGTGTGGTCAACATGATGTCACCATGTTGGGGGGCACCTGTGGTGTCTCGAGAGGTCTGCCAGTGAAAACAGGCTCCCGAGCTCCGTTTTCAGCTGTGACGGCCTCCTGCAATTCTCTGCCAGTGAAAACGAAGCTCCGGAGGGTTGTGCGCAACCCCCCCGAGCTCCGTTTTTGCTGGCAGAGGCACCATGGACCGGTCCTTCGCTGTTTCCAGGGTGGCTCTGTGGGGCCCAGATCTAAGCACCCCATGGGCCAGATTTGGCCCCAGGCCCTGAGTTTGACACCTCTGCACTAAATGAACTGTTGTAAGATGTGTTGTCACACTGTGAAAAGAGAATTCAAAAAGGCCCCAAAGGAAAAAAATAAACAACACTGCAGCAGGAAAAGCAATAACAATCAGGACTAGTACTTTCAGCAGAGTCAGCTGGCCTCTACCTCCTTGCGATTTTTAAATAACTCAGGAACCACCACCACACCAGCTTATGCAAAGTGGCTAGTAGGGAGCAGAAAACACCAGCTGCTGAAAATCAACTTGTCAAGCTTTGAGTTGTTATTAGGATTCAAAGCAATTCCCTGGCTTTCCCGCTGTTGCTCCTCTGGGACCTTCCTTTGATCCCCTGCAGCGCTGCCAGAGGAGAAAGCAAGGAGTCCATGATGTAATGTGGAGCCTTCATTTGCAAACTATTTCAACAGCAAACCTCTGCCGAGAATGGGGTCTTCGCTAATTAGAAATCGCATCCGGTGGTTGATTTCATTTCTTTGCATTTATTCCAACATTTTGTTAATTATTGATAGATAACCCTGATGAAGAGGGAACCAGCAAGGGTTAATTGCAATCGCACGTAGACTTATATACCTCTTAACAGTACTTTATAGCCCTCTCTAAGCAGTTTATTTCCCCCAACAATCTGGGTCCTCATTTTACCGACCTCAGAAGGATGGAAGACTGAGTTACCCTTGAGCTGGTGAGAATCAAACTGCTGAACTTCAGACAGCCACAGCAATCAGCAGAACTAGGCTTAAATACTGCATTCTAACCACTGTGCCACCATGGCTCTTAATCAATCAGAATAGAGGTGGGACCTTGGAGGTCTTCTATCCCAGCCCCCTGCTTAAGCAGGAGACCCTATACTATTTCAGACAAGTGACTGTCTAGTCTCTTCTTAAACATCTCCAGTGATGAGGCACCCACAACTTGTGAAGGCAAGCCATTCCATTAGTTGATTGGTCTCACTATCTCCTTAATTCCAGGTTGTTTCTCTTCTTGATTAGTTTCTATCCATTGTTTCTTGTCCTGCCTTCAGGGGCTTTGGCAAATAAGTTGACCCCCCTCTTCTTTGTGGCAACCTCTCAAATATTGGAACACTGCTATCGTGTCACCCCTAATCCAGTCCTTTTTTTATTCAATAGACGAGACATACCCAATTCTTGTGATTGTTCTTCAAATGTCTCCAGGCCTTTCATCATGTTCGTTGCTCTTCTCTGCACTTTTTCCAAAGTCTTGACATCTTTTTTTATAATGTGGTGACCAAAACTGGATTCAGCATTCCAGGTGTGGTCTTACAAAGGATTTACTGTATAAATACTACTAGTAGTACTTCATTAAATTATTGGTAGGACAGGTCTGGATGTTGCCCAGGTGCCCAAAATTCCTACCTTAGGGTGAAGTTAGGCAAAAGGAACCTTCTACCCCATCCCGCTCTGAATTGGACTACAATACCTCCAATCCTCTATCACAGACATAGTGGCTGGACTGATGGGACTTGAAATGTAGAGGGTGCTAAGAGTCCTCCATTGTTTTTCAAACTTGGTGACTTTAAAATGTATGGACTTCAGTTTCTAGAATTCTGGGAGTTGAAATCCACACATCTGAAAGTTTTCCTGTAGGGAATTCTGGGAGTTGAAGTCCACACATCTTAGTGTGTTGTGAAGGGAATAGTTTTGCTTCCTATGCCATCCATCTGGGAAAACTCGCAGGATTCATTTTTCTCGCCATGTACATGTATACATTCGAACTATGTGTTGTTTCTCTGTGTCATATAGTATATTTAGATATGTGCAAAATTTTGTATTTATTTATTTATTTATTTTGTCATGTGTGTCTAATGTATATTGGAGGAGGTAACCCTTTGAGAGGTAAAGGGTTCATTCAACCCTTTAGTGTACATTCAGCATGACAATAAAGTTATTATTCTATTCTATTCTATTCTATTCTATTCTATTCTATTCTGTTNTTCTGTTCTGTTCTGTTCTATTCCATTCCATTCCATTCCATGAGTTGAAGTCACCTATCCAGCTTTCTTGCTGAGGGGGGACTAGAACTCACAGTCTCCTGGTGATTGACCCAAAGTCACCCAGTTTCTAGCCTGCTGCCTTAACTACTAGAACTGTTTATCTTCTTTATTTGGTTTCAGTGATATTTTTTCCTTTGTTTTCTTATCAACTTGTTTCCTTCTTATCTACCTTTCTGAAAAGATCTTTTAGAAAAGGTTCCTGGTTTTTTATCTTCTCTGCTTACATATCCATTTCATCTTTAGTTATAACATGTTCAGCCTTGTCTCACAGTGGTATGATTGAAGTTCCACCTGTCTTTTATGGACACTTTCAATCACACCATCATAGACATGATGACCATTGAGTTTTGGGACCTCACCTTGCAGAAACCTTTAATTAGGATATCACTGTCACAATAAGCTGCTGTGTTGATTTACTGAATGTTTGGTTTTTTTAAAATCCTTGTGATGGCTTACTGAAATTTGGTGCCAAAGAAGCTTTGATAAATAGAATGCTAAATGAAAATGTTAAAAACAATAGAATGACTTCAGCTTTGATTTTATAGTGCGCAGTCTCCAGTTTGCAGACTTGACGGAAACTTTATATCTTTTCAAGGACGTTTCGCAGATTGCAATATTACAATATTGCAATAAACATTAAGTGGACTCTTCCAAAAATTCCTGAATGTGAAAACCCAACAAAATGAGCACCAGGTTAATATTGTTTTCTCAGATCTAATTCTCTTCATCATTCAGGGAATCAGGTCCAGCTGCCCCTTTCAAGGACCTTTGTCACATCTTGGATAAAAGTAACCAAGCACGCAAGCAAGAATTTGTGCACCCTTCTCACTCATGTGCCTAATGACCTCTCTGTGCAAAAGGTTGCCTAGACTGGGGAATGTGAAATTGCACATTTATAAGTAGCTTGCTTCAAAAGCAAAGACAGTTTATAGCAACACAAGGAGCAATCAATATTCTATTATTTTGTGGACTGACTCGCACCCCAATCATATAACCACTGTCTCTCCAATTCCAGAGGGCTGCTTAAATATTATCTTTATGGCGTGGAAAGGAAAGTGTTCAGAACCATCTTCTTGAGGGAATTTTAGTGCCTATTGTCTCACCTTTTTATTTATTTTGATGCCTATTATCCCATCTTTTTGAGACAATGACACACGTTTGATCTGAGAAATACAGTAAGAATTTAGAGAGATGAGAAGAGAAAGGAACAGTGAAAAGGGGGTGGGGGTCAGTGTAGATGGATATGAACCAATAGAGGTTTATAAAATTTAATGTAATGTATTGTATCAAAAAAATTAATGCATATTGTTGATTTCCATCATCCAGCAAAAAGGAGCTTTTACATTTTAAATTGTATGTATTTATTGTGTTTCTAAACCACCCATCTCTCTCTTTCTTCTGTTCTACAGACAGGAGGTTCTATGTCAGGCTTGGCCTTTTGTTGAATAAGATCTCCAAAGTATGATGTCAGCATCTTTCTTTGCAAAAGTGGGCCAGCTCTAATGAGTCTTCATGATAAATTAGTTATGAAAGGCACCAGTAGCTAATTTGTCAGGATTGGAATTGACTTTGTTGAGCTTTGGTGGCTGACATGAATAATTAACCAACATAGCACTGAACCTGCCTTGCAAGACAACTTGTCATAAAGCTTTGCTATTGATTCTTATATTATTGGGTTTCAGGGACTGAAGGCAAGGAGGGTAGACCTGGCCTAGCTGAAAAGATTAAAATGAGATCAAAGGAGGAAGCTGATGGGGCTCAGATTTCAAGGACCTGGAACTAATTGTGGCAATCTCACAGGTTGACTTGTTCCATTCATATATTATTTATGGAGGAGAGACATGACAGCAGTATCCTTCCAGTAATACATCTAGGAAGTAGAGGAGGAGTGAGTAGTCCCAAGTTACTCTGTAGGCTCCATGATTCTTTGTAGGTTTTAGATGGAAGCTAAAATATATGAAGAATGGTTGCAGGAATTGAGTATCTCTAGTTTAGTGAAAAGAAAGACTTAGGAGAGACATGACAGCAGTGTTCCAATATTTCAGGGGTTGCCACAAAGAAGAAGGGGTCCACCTATTTTCCAAAGAACTAGAAAGCAAGGCAATGGATGGAAACTAATCAAGAAGAGAAGGAACCTGGAATTAAAGAGAAACTTCCTAACAGTGAGAACAATTAAACAAAGGAATGGCTTGCCTTCAGAAGTTGTGGGTACTTAATCACCGGAGGTTTTAAAGAAGAGACTGGACAGTTGAGTTGTACCAACTTTAACAACATCGAAAGAAACTCCATCCAAACTCTAAGAAAGAATAATAGATCAGAGAATATGTTTCTTGATATTGAGCTTTTAGTTGGAAGAAAAAAGTTTGGAAAACTTATTGTCCAGTTTTGGTACAGGTAGTCCTCAACTTATGACTACAATTGGGTGAGTTGCACCTGATTTTTATGAACTTTTTTTTTACAGCTGTTAAGCAAGTCACCACACTTGTTAAGTGAATCACATGGTCATGAAGGGAGTCCAGCTTCCCCTGTTGACTTTTGTTACCAGAAACCAGCTGGGAAGGTTGCAAATGGTGATCACATGACCCCTGGATGCTGCAAACATTGTAAGTACATGCTGGTTACCAAGCTCCCAAATTTTGATCATGTGACCACAGAGATGCTGCAATAGTTTTAAGCGCAACTTACAGTCATTGGCCTTTTTTTCAATGCCTTTCCTACTTTGCCAGTGCCTTTCCAACAATTGCAAGCCAAGGACCAACTCTAAATTGCCAGAATGAAGGTAGAAGCTTTTCCTGACACCGGACACTGATCCTTATAAGTGGTCATGCTTCAAAGGTTGAACTTGACACCTGATTCAGAAAATGTTCTCTGTTGCTACTATGCTATATTGTCTCCTTGTGTTTTGCATGCAATCCCCATATTTCAACACCAGTTCTCAAGAGATGCTCTCTCTTTTGCTGGGAGAACCCAAAAGTGTCATGGTTGTCCCAAAGGATGACTGAGAATCTCCATAGATTTTTAGCTAGGCACTTTGGGATGAACGTTTGCTTTTTCAGGAGGCAACTGGACTTTCTTAGTTTTTCTTTCTTTCTTTCTTTCTTTCTTTCTTTCTTTCTTTCTTTCTTTCTTTCTTTCTAAGTAAGTCACTTCTTTCAATGATTCAGTAGCTTGAACCATTTGTTAAATCAATGGTTGTAATTCGAGGACTCCCCATGTTATGGAATAAATTGTCCTCAACTTGAAGATAAGTAGAGCATGGAACCAGAGACAAAACAGAGAAGAATTGAAACTGATTTTATATGGAAGCAAGCAGAATATCTCTCTGTGCTTTTGGGGTTTGGTTTTCCTAGGGAAAGCATATCTTCTGCCTCTTTGTTACAGACTGTTCATATTTCACAGCTGTCATAAAATTTCCATGTTTTCTGATAAAATTCCGGTGGGCTCCAATAAATTTCCCATGATTGGCAAATTATGCAGGTGATGTATTTGCTCCTTTGACAGAGAGTGAATTAAACAATTCATCTTCCCTTGATGTACTGCAATCTACACAGCCATCAACTCGGCATCATTTTGATTCCAGACGGGGAACTTCTCCCCCGAGAGAGGAAAACGTGAGCATAAATTGGTATTGGGGGAGGGAGCGGCAGAGGAGGATTCTGACGTGGAGAGAGAACGGGGAGCAAAGTTGAGGAAAATGTTATTGAAATTTGAATCCATTATCCCTTCAAAAGGGCCACATTCTGGACTAACTTTTTTTTAAAAGGCAGGAGAGATACGAAGGTCTCCAATATTTGACACATTTTTTTAACCATCTGGCAGAGGGAAACAAACAGTGAACTACATTGTAAAACTAGACATTGTAAATAATAAATTTCAATTCATGAATTGGCTCGAAAATGCAACATTAGGCAAATTTTCCCCTCCAATGTCAGTGGAAGCATATTTGCCCTTAAATACAGGTAATCCTCAACTTACAGCAGTACATTTAGAGATGATTTGAACTGACAATGGCACTGAAAACACTGACTTATAGCTGTTCGTCACACACCCTTTGCAGCATCCCCACAATCACATGATCAGAATCCAGCAACTGCTTCATATTTATGACCATTGCAGTTTCTCTGGGTCATGTGGTCACCTTTTACATATCATTTCTGACAAATGGTTTTCCAATTTCTTCTTCAAAACTTTCCATGTTGGAGCATCCACAACTTCTGGAGGTAAGTCGTTGCAGTGATTCATCGTTCTCACTGCTAGGAAATTCGTCCTTAATTCTAGGTTGCCTCTCTCCTTGATGAGTTTCCACCCATGCCTTCCTGCCTTCAGGTGCTTTGGAGAATAGCTTGACTCCCTCTTCTTTGGGGCAACCCCTGAGATATTGGAACACTGCTATCATGTCACCCCCTAGACTGGACAACCACTTATCTGAAATTGTATTAGGGTCTCCTACTTGAGCAAGGGATTAGATTTAGTCCAATGGTGGGATTCAAACATTTTTACTAGAGGTTCTGTGGGCATGGCTTAGTGGGCATGGTGTGGCCTGGTGGGTGTGGCTTGGTGGGCATGGCAGGGGAAGGATACTGTAGAATCTCCATTCCCTCCCACCCCACTAACCTACTTTCCAGCTCCGTTCTCCTGTGCAGGGCAACAAAAGAAGACCCAGCCAATCAGCTGGGACTCAGGAGGCAGAGCATAGATGGTGGCGGGGCTAGTCAGAGGTGGGATTTGCCAGTTCTCCGAACTACTCCAAATTTCCACTAATGGTTCTCCAGAACTGGTCAGAACCAACTGAATACCACCTCTGACTGGGTCCCTTCCAATTCTGTTATGCTATGTTCTAATTTCTGGCTTGCTGGAGTGTCTGTAGAATCTATACCCAATGGACACCCCTCCCAACAGCTAGTTCTGATTCTGTTGGTTTTTCCTTCAGAAAAATTTCCTTCACCACCCTTGGGGAGAATTCAGAAAAGTTATGATGGAGGAAGCGTGGAGGAAATAGGTCAGGCCAGAGAAGCATAACAAGATGAACCACTCAACAAAGAGTTGAAAAGTTCAGTTATTCTAAGCACAGTCTAGACAAATGCAAGCTTTGGCATTTGTGTTAATGGAAGGAGAGAGTGGTAGATTTTCTCTCCCTCCCCTTTTCCTCATTGCCGTAATAAAACTCAACCTTTTCCAAAAAGCCAGGAAAGTCTGAACTTGTCTTTTAAACATTTTGTGAGGCTCGTAACAGAATAACACACGTGAGGGGAACATCAAGGGAGATGATATAGGCCTTCAGCAAAAACCCTGTCAAAAATTGAATTTTTCTGTATTCTCTTTCAGGCCATCTCCACAGACAGTTTAGTGACCGTTGAAAGTTACAACCGCACTGAAAAAAGTGACTTATGACCATTTTTCAAACTTAGGACCATTGCAGCATCCTCATGGCCATGTGATTTACATTTGGATCAATGTAAGGAATTCATTGTGTTCCTTCTGTGTATGTTTGGCCAAGGAAGGGAAGGGAGTCCACACTCTGAAAAAACAGGTATTTGTATCCTGTGAAGATAGTAGAAACACAACACCAACATCATCTTAGATACGCCCTAAGAAGTGATTATTATTGATTATGTGCCATTGAATTGGTGTCAACCCTTAGTAACCAGACAGATTGATTTTCTCCATGAAGATCTATCTCTAGCCTGTTTTTGTCAAGTATCTCAATGTGATACTTGAAAAAAAAATGTGTTATTTGAAGTAGGGGTAGAAAACAGCCCACTTGCCTTTTGGTAAAAGACAAATATTCCAATGGTGCACTCATGGCCTCCATCCTTTAGTCAATCCACCTCTTAGCAACCACATAGAGGGATTTTCTTAGTGGAGGTATACAGCTGGTTCGCACACTTCGGGAGAATGTTGTTATCTTTCTGAGCAGTTTGGTGAACTTGGAAGAAATCATTAGGGCAGAGAACTGGTTGTTAAATTATTTCAATCCCACCGCTGGATTTTCTCCATGATAATCTCTCCTCAACCTTCATGTCTTCCACCTATCGCTACTGGGACTGAGGTTATCCTCTTTTCTTTCCTTCTACCTTTCCCATCCATATTCTCCAGAGAGTTTGACCATCTCATGATGGGTCTGAAGTAAGTTTATTTGAACTTAGTTCATTTTGCAACACCAGAATCCAAACCTGAGCATCCCTGAACAATGGCTTCTACCCTTTATTTGAACATTTTTTTCCAGTCATATTTCCCTGATTCACCACACCGAGGAGGCAGGGAATAAGTCCCCTGTGTTAAGGAGGTTCATCTGGTTTCATAGATAAGATGGGACTAAAACTCACAGTCTCCTGATGGTTAGCCCAAAATTACCCAGCCACTTTCACACCAAAAGTGGGACTAGAACTCACAGTCTCCTGGTGATTGGCTCAAAGTCACCCAGTCAGGTTCCATAACTAAGGCAGGACTAGAATAGGTAAAGAACATCAAGGTAAACTACTTAGAAGTAACTCTGTATGTCTTGTTTGATTTCTGGAGCTTCTGCAATGATGTAATTGAAATCTAGCTTTTATTTTTAGGAATGTGTGTAAAAACATGCAAAATTTTGATCACATAGGTACATACGATATAATACCTTGACTTTTTGACCTTGTGGACATTCCTACCTGTGTCTCACTTGGGGTCTTAATTAAATGAGTCTCTGCATTTAACAGTCAGTTTAACTTCCTATTTCTCTCTTGTGCTTTTCTTTTTAATAGAGATAGCTTAGGCAGAAGCAAGATTTTCCTACCTTAAGTATTTCTCAATAAACCCACATTTTGCTTCAGAGAAAATGTTTGCCAGTATTCACACAAAATGCGTAGTAATGCCCATATTTTGCATATTTTCCAGTTTTTCTCTCCTTTTTTTCTCCTATTTGAAATGTGACCTGTTGCTTCTTCATTATCAGATATCCTTGTTTGCACTTTGCACATGTGTCTATGGAGATTCTCAATCATCCAGGTCATGGTTGTCCCAAAGGTGCTTTTTCAAAAGGCAACTGGATTTTCTTTGTTTTTCCACAAAGACATTTCACTTTTCATCCAGGAATTGGATGAATAGCAAAATGTCTTCGAGGAAAAACAAAGAAAATCCACTTGCCTTTGAAAAATCACCTTTGGGACACTGTGCATATGCTTAGGAGCATATCCTCCAGCAAAGGTGCCTGCTGAATTTAGATCTCCACCACTGATGTACAACATATGTAGTAAAAGATGAAAGATTGATACAATCTGAAGAAAAATCAGAGTAGTAACCCCGATTTGGATGACTGGAATCCAGGATTAAGTCATGTTCAACGTGCAACCAACTAAAATTGATGGAAATGGGCATCATGGAACAATATTAGAATCTTACAATCATAGAGTTGGAAGGGACCTTGGAGGTCTTCTAGTCCAACCTCCTGCTCGAGCAAGAGACCTATACCATTTCAGACAAATGATAGTCCAGTCTCTTCTTAAACACCTCCAGTGATGGAGCACCCACAACTTCAAAAAGCAAGCTATTCTACTGGTTGATTGCTCTCACCATTAAGAAATTTGTTCTAGGTTGCTTCTCTACTTGGTTAGTTTCCAAGTTTGTTTGTTTGTTTCAGAGGTGGTATTCAGCAGGTTCTGACCAATTCTGGAGAACCATTAGTGGAAATTTTGAGTAGTTTGGAGAATTGGCAAATGCCAGCTCCGACTGGCCTCGCCCCCATCTATTCTCTGGCTCCTGTGTCCCAGCTGATCAGCTGTGTCTTCTTTTGTTGCCCTGCACAGGAGAACAGAGCTGGAAAGCAGGTTAGTGGGGTAGGGAGGGAATGGAGATTTTGCAGTAACCTTCCCCTGTCATGTCCACCAATCCACCCTACGCCCACCAGGGACCCACAGAACTGATAGTAAAAAAAATTGAATCTCACCATTGGTTTGTTTGTTTATTGAATTTATACTGCTGTCTAATTGCCCATGGCGACTCAAGGTGGCTTACAGAATATAAAACCTCATTTAAAGCAATAAAACTAATGAAAAGAATCAAATAAATTAATATAATAAAATAAAGTCACCCCCTGCCCCAGCAACAGCAGATCACACGAGCCATTTAATGGGCTGTATTCTGCTCTGGGGTCCCCAGGCCCACTGGCAGAACCTGGTCCTAACCAAGTTCTTTTCGTTTCATAAATAGCTGGCTGGAGAATTCTGGGAGTTGAAGTCCACAAGTCTTAAAGTTGCCAAGTTTGGGGACCCCTGGATTAGCCCATAGGCCATATCAAAATGCAGAGTTCCAAACACAAATTATTAATAAAATCCTATAAAAACAATTTAAAAATGAAATTGGAGGAAAACACAATCATTTGGACTATGGATAAGTGAAGTAATATAACATTATATTTCAGTAGCACTCCTACAGTCTACTCCAATCAGTCGCACATATGCCGAACTCAGCAGAACTATTTTACTCTGTGCCATATTTAATGTTGTTTTCAGATTCTGGCCACACATAAGGTATGTTTTTTTAATATGAGGTAGTTTCCTAGTTCAGGTTTAGGTTCATCTTAATTATTTGAACAGCTAGATAAATCACTTGAATGTTGTTTAAAGGATCATCCTCGGAAAATTATAACCTGGGGTTGACAGTACAATTTACTATGAATGCATGTTGTTGAATGGGGCTAGTTTGCACACACACACATGCACACACACAGAGAGAGAGAGAGAGAGAAAAGCTGCATCTTCTAAAAAGAGGACGAAGTACACCTGTTTGGGTAGCATCATCCTTCCATTCTTCTAAACCAAAGCCAGACTTTTAGCAGCAAAGAAAAAGATGGTCAAAGCAACTAGAAAAATGGAGGATCATCAAAGGCCAATGATATGGGGTGGAATTCTCTGCCTGAAAAGAAAGTCATTGAATGAAGAATGGTGATCCTGCACTAAATTTCAAAGCCAACCTCGGCTATGTCAAAAGGAGAAGGTTCACATAGGGCCCCATCAAGCAATTCTTTTTCCACCATATAAGAGACAATCAATCCTGGGAGCTTTCACACCAGGCTATAAGCCAGTCCTTTTGTTCAGACATAAATAATCCAGGAACCCATGTTGGGATACTTTGTAGGGGAGGGGGTGAAGGTGGACAGCAGAAACTATGCTTTCATTTGAGAAGATGGAACAACGCGCATTCATCCTCCTGCCAGCCTTCCTGCCCAACAAAGCTTGTCCTCGAACTGAGTTTCCGACAGAGATGTCAAAGCGGTCCCTTGATTGACGGCTGGGAGAAAAATAAGCATCTTCCTTTGCTTTTCAGTGGGACCCAGTGACCGGAAACAGACTTGAAGGACTACAATCATCTTTGTAACAATGGACACTGAAATCCCTAGAAGGGAGAGCAGGGCTACCAATCTTCCAAACAAAATAATAATGGTGTCAATTAAAGCAAGGCCGTTCCATGGAAATTTCGGCCTTGAAATCCCTGGAAACCGTCAGCAGGGATCCTCCTAAAATTTCCACTTAAATTACCGTTTTTAACTGGATAGAATATCAACAATGCACGGGATGTAACCCTACTAACAATACTTAGTAGGATTGAATTTAGACTGAAGGAAATTAGGACTTTTGTCCTAGATGCATCCAATTTTTTGCTTCACCCTTGGCTGTCCTATTGAAGGTGACCCCTGATAAGCCAAGGAATAAAGCAATACCATTCGTAGGTCCAAAAGATCATACTGAATTCAGGAATGGAAGCAGCTGCGACAGCATTTGGCAGAGTAACCATAAAGCACATTTTTTTAGACTCGCAGAAAACGCAGGAATTAAAGGCACGGCCAAAAATCCTGGGTGTGGCTCCATTCCATTCTCTTATCCGCTCTCAAAAAGGGGCAAAAAATTTGCATAAAGAGAGAACGGAAAAAGAACGACGGGGGGGAGGACGTAGCGCAGATGTAAAACGGCTATGCTCAACGGAAGCCTAGCGGATGAAATGAATGGATGGAAGCGGATAGGCAACACCGCAGGGCTTCCAGGGAAGAGGCATAGCAAAGTAGAACACGTAGCGGAAGAAGACAGAGCGGATGCGTAGCGGATGACACGGATGCATAGCTGCATCGCTTTCATCCTTTCTACGTCCGTGTACTAACGCTGTGTGTCCTTTCCACATCCGTTTCCGTTCCTCCCTGTGTCCCTTTTCTGCGTGGAGCAGATTTGAGTTGTATGGATGCGGCAGCGGGTGCCTAGCAGATATAGCGGCATGCGTAACGGATGATGTTGACTTTACGTTATAACGGATGGTCCCTGTATGCGTAGGTGATATAAACGGACGCGTTGGATACTTCATCCGCTCAAAAAGTTTTTGTGGCAGCTTCAAAACTTTTGTTTGACTGAATAAATCACAGGAGAACGTTATGCTGGACAGAAAGAGAGTATGAATCACGGACGCATGTGAAGTACACAAACGATTATGCATCGCTGTTTTTCCAACAGATGGCAAGCGTTCTTCCGTGTTTCTCTCCGTTTTACATCCTCTTTGCATCCGTTGGTGCAGTGTGACATGGGCTTAAGGAACAAAACAAGCCAAAAGAAAGAATTAAGAAGCCAACATCCAAAACAAAACAAAACAAACCACCCCTTCAAGAAAATTCTATAGGTACCACACTTGAGCCCAAAATTTATGTCACTGAGCAAGACAGTTCTTAAGGGAATTTTACTCCATCTTACAACCTTTCTGGCCACACTTGTTAAGTGAATCACTGTGGTTGTTGAGGTAGTAACACAGTTCTTAAGTGTGATGACCCGGAGTGTAATACAAATGTAACATAATCCAAAATGTAAATAAATGTCCTTTAATGCCTCCAACTTGGCCCCACTGTTCAATAATTCTCAGTTGGAGATAAAACTCAAAAATAGTCTTCAAAAGAAAGCAATAAGTCTGAACTTAATGAGCAGATAGAGGTAGAATAAAAAATCAAACAAACTACAATATGAAATTTCCACAACCAACCAGGATAAGTAATTACCAAATTCAAGGAGATAACAAGGCCAGTCTGTTGGAAGGACACCAACCAAGATAACTTCATCCCAAAATAACATACACTTTGCTTCTGGCAACACTGTGTTTAACCGTCTCTCTTCTATATTAGTCTCCCCAGCTGCAACCAATGAGAAGGATCATGGCCGCTTCCTCTCCTGTAAGCCAAGTTTTTTCCTTCTCCATTCCT
This sequence comes from Laticauda laticaudata, assembly GCA_004320025.1. NCBI lineage: Eukaryota > Metazoa > Chordata > Lepidosauria > Squamata > Elapidae > Laticauda > Laticauda laticaudata. The sequence goes on from BHFT01044625.1 coordinate 24,053, forward strand.
CCCTGCATGTCCTAGGATGAAGAAGGGATGGGCCTGGTTCTTCCTCTGACTGCCCAGTTGGCCTCTGCCCTTACCCAGCCTCCTCCACACCCTCCGGAGCTACACTTCCACTCCCTGTTGACTATTCCTCCTCTCCCTCAGAGTCTGACTCTATCAAGGGCATGACATTAAGTGACTTCCCCATTGCCTTTGTCTGAAAGAAGTTTACAAAAGGGGATCATGTGACCCTGGGACTCTGCATCTATCATAAATATGAACCACTTACTAAGTATTTGAATTTTGATTATGTGACCATGGTCATAAGTATGAAAAACAATTGTAAGTCTTTTTTTTTTGAGTGACATTAAAACAGATCACTAAACAAACTGTTGTAAGAGGACTACCTATATTCCTTTGTCCTATTTTTGATAAATCAAAAGTGATACATTACTTCATATCATTGTGGTGCTGATGTTCTTTCCTAATATTCTGAATAGCAGGAAGGTTTTTTTTTCTTCCTGTCCTCAGAAGTTATAGAAAACATTTTACAAGTCTTGTCTGGCTGATTAACTGGAAGCAAATTAATAAGCCCATCTGCAGAATAATTTCACCACTCTTCCACTATATTTTTTGCAGCCAAAGGCTAATCATGCTTTGCATAATCCTAAAATTCTTTGAAGCCTAGTAGGTTTTCCCTGGAACAAAAATTCACATTCCAACCACGTCAACCTGACTCTACATTTTCTCACCCATCTACTGTACACCCACTTCCCAATTCTATTTCACAAAGCCCAGCCCTGGAAGGCCACTTTGCTAGATAGTGTGGGAGGCTACACTATCAAAATTTGCTTAGCTAAACAACATAGTGCACAGGCTATGTAAATTCCAAGGTATTTTTGCTCCCTTTAAAAAAAAAACCAACCAAGCATGTTTGGGTGGTTGGCAGAATTCCAGGAAACTGGCTAGTTTTGAACAAGGGAATGAGTACTGATTACCTGGCATTTTTACAGATTAACTATTGGAGCAGAGGTGGTATTCAGCAGGTTCTGACCAGTTCTAGAGAACTGGTAGCAGAAATTTTGAATAGTTCAGAGAAGGGCAAATACCACCTCTGACTGGCCTCGCCTTCTTTTGTTGCCCTGCATTGGAGTAGGAAGCTGGAAAGCAGGTTAGTGGGGTGGGGAGGGAATGGGATTTTGCAGTAACCTTCCCCCTGGAGTGGTGTGGGAATGGAGATTTCATTTACTATTTATTTATTTTTATTTATTTATTTTGTAAAAAACTTACAATACAATAGAAATAAGAATTAACATAAGTTTAAATAAAAGAAATAGGAACTAATAATTGGGGACAATAGGACAGGGACGGTAGGCACAATTGTGTGCTTATGCACAGTATCTTTATTTTGCAGTATCCTTCCCATGCCATGCCCACCAAGCCACGCCCACAGAATCAGTGAATTCCAGTGGAGGTGAATTCCAGAATCGGTAAATTCCAGTGAATTCCAGTGGAGGTGAAATTCACCTCAATTGGAGGTGAATTCCAGTGCAATGTTGGAGGCAATGTTGGAGCTCATGGGATCCTTGATGCTCTCTGAACTTGGTTGTTTTCTTGCAGACAGTTCAATTACTCAACTAAGTAACATCACCAGAAGGCAAAACAAGAAACAATGGATGGAAACTAATCAAGGAGAGAAGCAGCCTAGAACTAAGGAGAAATTTCCAACAGGGAGAACAATTAACTGGTGGAAGGCCTTCCCTGCAGATGGTGTAGATGGTCCAACCCTGGAGGTTTTTAAGAAGAGACTGGATAGTCACTGGTCTGAAATGGTATAGGGCATCCTGCTTGAACAGGGGGTTGAACTAGAAAGCCTCCAAGGTCCCTTCCAATTCTGATATTCTGAAATCAGAAGGGAGTTAGGGTCGCTCTTTTTTTTGTCAATTGTCCTTTCAGTATTGGTAGGAGTGTTCTTGGTGGTTTCTTGGTCATGCTGTTGATTTATGTATTTATTTTATTTATTTATTTTGATTTGTCAATCGCTTACAGGATAATAGGTATAAGTATATACATTGTTATGAATACATGGATACATATATGAAAAATAAAAGAAACAATAGGACAGGGACAGTAGGCACGATGGTGCGCTTATGCACGACCCCTACAAACCTCTTAGAAAAGGGGTAAGGTCAATAGTAGAAAGTCTAAGATTAAAGTTTTTGGGGTTTGGGGAAGAAACAACAGAGTCAGGTAAGGTATTCCAGACAATGACCACTCTGTTGCTGATGTCGTATTTCCTGCAATCAAGTTTGGTGCGATTAACCTTGAGTTTGTATCTATTATGTGCTCTTGTATTGTTATGGTTGAAGCTGAAGTATTCATTGACAGGTAGGACATTGCAATGTATGATTTTATATATTACTGTTTTTATGTTTTATATGATTTTATATATTACTGTTAACTTGTTTGTTTGAGTTGGTAGTTCCTTAATTGGGGCATTGTTTATTCTTGATTATTGGCCTAGTGTTAATCTTGTGTTAATCTCTGCTCATTTGCTGGTAAAGAGGTGTTTTTGGTCTCTTTGTTTCCTTTTTGGCTTTTTGATTGTCTCTTTTGAATAGTAGGTAGAGGACTTTGGGAGATGAGACAAAGGGTGAGACTCAAAGTTGGATTTACAGGAACTTTGTTTCAAATAGGGTCAATGTTGGTGGACCAAAGGTCACTTTTCCATATTTCTTCAGCTCTGTAGTTTCCAATTGCCACTTATTCATGAAAGTGTTTCATTGTTCAATGATACAAGAAGCAATGGATGGAAATTAATCAAGGAGAAAAGCAACCTAGAAAGAAGGACAGTTAGAATAATTCATCAGTGAAATGACTTACCTCTAGAAATTGTGGGTGCTCCAACACTGGGAGTTTCTAAGAAGAGATTGGACAACCACTTGTCTGAAATGATATTGGGCAGTGGTGGCAAACCTTTTTCAGCTCCCATGCCAATAATTGCGCTCATGTTCGCGTGCCAGCACCCAGAAGGCAATGTGTGCTGGCCCCACCCCATCCCCCTGTGCATGTGCATGTGATCCCCCTGCAGTGTTCTTCACATCTGTGCATGCGTATGCAATCTCCTTGCCACATATCTGCGCATGCACGTGCAATTCCCCCACCATGAGCCATGCATCTCTGCATCTGCTCATGCAATTCCCCTACCATGTGCTACATGTCTGCACATGCATGCACGATCATCCCCCATGCCAAACATCTGTGTATGCACGCATGACCCCCAGAGCACACTGCGTGTCACTTTGCATGTGCATGTATCTCCCACGCACTCCCACCCCCCCATGCATGCATGCCAGATACCCAACAATCAGCTGTCGGGTGGTGGTGGCACACATGATTGCGCAGTGTGGTTTTTCCAGGGGAGCTCTTCCTTGAATAACAAGGATATGCACATGGAAAACATTTATGAGAGTAGTTATGAATAATTATCCAGCCACACACAGATACACTAAATTGAGTTAAAGTTTACTTTAAGAAATNATGAATAATTATCCAGCCACACACAGATACACTAAATTGAGTTAAAGTTTACTTTAAGAAATAGCACAGTCCAATAAACGGTCTGGGTCATGTACATTTAACAGTCCAAAGACTATCCAATTACAAAGTCTTCTTATCGGTTTTCTTTGTCATTTACAGTAAACAAATATATCAAAGTATAAGCACAGCTTAGATAGCAACAGAATATCAGAGAAAACAGAATGTCAGAGAGACAGAATGTCAGAGAGAGCAAGTCATGATCTCTAGCTCCCTCTTATGGCAATTCACAATACAATCAATCAATCAGAACATATTACAATCAATACAGTGACTCTGTCTTATAGCTACAAGCATACATTGTTGTTTTATATATTGCCAACCCAACAAATTGGTGGACAGATTCCTAACAACCTTCAAGGTCCCTTCTAACTTTGTTATTCTGTTATTCTGTTCCTCATCACCATACCTTCCCTTCACCATACCTCTCCTTTCTACAGCATCTCCTGTTGAAATTGGTCAAAGATATTCTTCTCCAGAGATGCATTTCCTGCAAATTTCACTTCATCCTTTCTCCCCCATCTCCCCCCACCCCCCAAAAAGTGTTGGAAATATCCATCTGGTTCCATTCCAAGCCAGGAAAAAGACAAGGGAAACATGGAGGCTGATTGGAAAAATGATTTAATGGTAAAACATAAGCACATGGATGGTTTTGTGCAGCTGACCTCCATGGAGTTGAGAGTGGGGGGATTTTACATCTTCTCTTGGGCTTTGCCCTTGAGATTCCTATTCCTATGCAAGAACATGTGTTCTTTTGCCTATTGTAGGGGTCATAGCTAACTTTGTAGGTTGTCTGAGTCCCAGGTTTGGTTGAAATTTGCTAGGTCATGCAATATCCCAAGGTGATTGTGCCACGTGGTGAACTCTGCTGCTGGATGGACTAATCCTATTATTTATTTATTTGTTTGTTTGTTTGTTTGTTTGTTTGTTTGTTTTGTCAAGCAATTATAAGATAACAGGTATAAGTATAAGCATGGTTATGAATATGTGAAATGGACACATATAAGAAAAAAAAAGAAACAATAGGACAGGGACGGTAGGCACATCGGTATGCTTATTCATGCCCCCTACAGACCTCTTAGGAAAGGGGTGAGGTCAATAGTAGACTGTTTTTTATAATGAAGTTTTATTTGGGTTTTCACACATACAAAATACAAGTAAAACATCTTTTTTGAAAATAGTATGGTCCCGGGTTGAACTTCTTTATAACGACAACAAAATCAATATTCAATGCTGCCCTTTTTGTTATTCTACTCGCATATCTTATACTATTTTAGCATTTTCTATACTAAGTTTTTCCCCTCTGCTTTGATGTAAGTGGATTTTTTCGCAATTTCTTGCTAAGTCTTTAGCTGTCAGTAATAGGAAAGGATAAAAACACAAAATATTTTCCTTTCTCTCTCCTTTGCAGCTTC
>BHFT01044627.1:0-12356 GCA_004320025.1 Laticauda laticaudata
CCATGTATTCATAATTATGTTTTTACTTATACCTATTATCTTGTAAGCAATTGACAAACCAAATAAAATAAATAAAAAATAAATGCTTCAACTTCCACAACTTCAAGAAGTTATACTCAAGGAATATTTCCCAGTATTCCAATATTTGAGGGGCTGTCACAGAGAGGAAGGAGTCAAGCTATTTTCTAAAGCACCTGTAGGTCAGACAAGGAACAATAGATGGAAATAGATGGGTCAAGGAGAGATTCAACTTAGAAATAGGGAGAAATTTCCTGACAGTGAGAATAATCAATCAATGGAATAGCTTGACTTCAATGTTGTGGGTGCTTCATCAGTGGAAGCTTTCAAGAAGAGAGTGTACAGTCAGTTGTCAGAAATGGTATTCAGTCTTGTGCATGAGCAGGAGGTTAGACTAGATGACCTACAAGGTCCCTTCCAATTCTCTGATTCTATATTCTGTATTCTGTCTGACCATAAGTCCAATTGTTCACTGCTGTCATAACTTTGAACAGTTGCTGAATGAAGGGTCATTAATCAAGGACCAACTGTAGTAATTTTATTCTACACTTTCTCTAAATCAATAAATATAGAATTAATGTTTGCACATTTGTACATTTCTTAATGATATTTCAAAAAGCAGAAATCTGGGTTGCATAGTGTTCTGTATAAAATGGTTTACTCCAAATGTCTCAAATGTGATTGGCCAGAAAAGACTGCATGGGATTGGTTCACTAAGAACCAATCCAGGAGAACCGCTGAAAGGCGGCAAACTCAAGTAAATGTCATTGGCTACAAGCCAGCAGGCAAGCCGTATATAAAGGCTGCCGCGGCTTGAGCCAAACTGTTCCGTTTGCTGTAACTATTGAAATAAGTACATTTGCTGTGGGAACCCGGTCTACCTCGCATTTTTCCGGACGGAAGACATAGTCTTGCCCAAAATAATTTCTCTTTCACCTCCTCTAAATTTATTCACATAATCCCTTGCATACTTTTATTCAGAATTCTGCCAAATATCTTCCAAGGTATACTTAGAAAACTAATTGGGTACATAAAAATCATTTCATTACATTTATTTTTAATTTTAATCATTCTGGTGAGATTTTCTTGCCTATCTCTCTTCATTCACTTCCAAAACAATGTTTGGTTCCTACAAAATCATGCTGAATTTTTTCCCTATCTTGTAATATTAAATGTACAGTATTTTGTTTTCTTTTATCACATTGCTTGTAACTACCTATCATTGTACAATTTACCCAGTATCTTTGTCTTGGGCTCAGTTTTTACAACAAATTTTCTCCCATATATATTTTTCTCATCCACAGCTTTCTCCATTTCACTATTCCATGAAGAATCTTTCCTTAATAACTTCCCACTAAAGCAATCCCATACACTTATGTGGCACCCTATTGTATAATATTAATTTAATTCACTTCCATGCATTGCCCAAATTATTTTTCAATGCTTTTCAAACAGAATTTGAGTTTTTGCTTTCTGCTCTTGACACCACCAAATAGTATCATTCAGAATTTGTCATCATTTTTGTATCCTTCACTAATTCTAACCTTCATTTTAAAAACCCACATCTGATTAATCATTCCCTTTCTGTGCATATGCATGAACAGATATTTTTTAAAAACCCAAAATTCTCCAAGCAATACCAATACCTTTTTGTGTCATTCTTGCCCCTCCATTTTTATCATCTGACTGAAAAATATTTGTCCCTCACCTTGATTCTCCCCGCCACCCAAATTCATCCCTGATTCTTTCATTATCTTCTGAAGAATAGTAGGTCCAATTGACCCACATCTGATAAAAATTTTTATTCCCGTCATTCACATTTAAGTGAAGTTTTCATTTCCTGGCATGCATTCGTAAACTAGCCCAAAAGTTCAATAACCTTTATTCAGGTCCACTATGTCCTTTCTCCTGCCTCTGTCTGTCTCTCTGTCTCCCTCCCTCTCCCCCTCCCTCTTTTTAATTTCAAAAACATACAAAATTTTTAAGTTTCTTTCAAATGAACGGGTTTGCCTGACAAGCAGGGTGTTTGCTTAATGACCACAGCATTTGCTTAACTGTAGCATTCAGTTAACAGCTGCCATGAAAACATCTGGAAAATTAGTTCTGGTCATGTGGAAATCTTGGCTTGTGACTGCAATGTCTTATGACCATAATTCTGGGTTGAGTAATAGTTGTTAAGTCAAGAACTATCTGTATTATATAAATTGTGGCCTATGCTCCAATCAATACTACCAAGGAAATAGACGGTGCACATTTCTATGGCAACAGGCAACAATCCATTGACACGATATCTTCCCTCCCCACCCTAAAAAGTTTTACAAAACAGAGGAAGCTGAAATACTAAAGTTAGAAGCAAAATAGCATAAAGAACAGAGGACATCTAGTTTCTGCGTAGTTAATGAATCATGTCATAGACTAATAGAGTATGCCAGGAAAATTTGGTGTTTATAGCACATATTTTATTTCAACAATCTGAAAGGCAACTCATTGCATAGATATTACAGGATGGACAATACTGAAATAAAATTGATTATTTATACACTATACACAAATATGGAATGCTCCATACAGTTAGTAACAAATTGCCTCATATAACTGCAGCTCAAAAAGGCCTGCTTGAAAAAATTACAACTTTATCTTAGAAAGTAAATAAAATAATCAGACCAACAGGATATGATCTCAGCAATATTTCATATGATTATGCAGTAAAAGTATAGATTTACTGCATTAGATTGGATAGAACACCTATAGCATATTGCACTGAAATTTGTGACATCGTTAAAGAAGCAAATAAAAATACCTTGAAATGCAAAAGACAGCAAAATCATTATCTGCTGACATGTACAAAACAGCAAAACAAAGGCAAAAAATAAAAAGAAACAGAGACAAAAGAAAAAAATGCCCAACTATGCATTGAGTATGAGAGAACAGGAAATTATATCTAAATCAAGATTGAAAAAAACTTGAGGATAATAAGTAAATGGTAAAGCAAAATAATTATAAAAATAAGAGAAATTAATGAAAAATTTAATGGAAAGCATACTGAAGATAACACATATTAAGAACTGAACTCTAGAGATATTTTGAATTGCAAAGACCTAAAAATACTAATAATAACAAACCTTCCTGAGTTGGTGTTAATACTGCAGAACTACCATTATTTAACATTTTATAAGAGGACACAATTAAAGTGCTAACCTTGTTTTTTAAACAGAGAGTGGCCAAGGAGTTGGAATGATGAATTTGCATTCCAATATCCAGAAAAAAGAGAGTCAGTCTGATATAACAGTTAAGGCATCAGATAGAAAGCAGGAGACTGTTTTAGTACTGCCTTAGTCATACACACACAACAGCTGGGTGACCTTGGGCCAATCATTCTCTCTTAGCCTTGGGAAGGAGAAAATGGCAAATCACTTCTGAAAAACCTTGCCAACAAAATCAGGGACTGTCCAGGCAGTCTCTGAGAATCAGATATGATTGAACAGAAGGGAATAAAAAATTCAGAAAATATAGTACTAGCATGATCAAACAACAATCACATATTTATTGATTCATAGGGATAATGACTATAACCATGAAATAAATCCTCTGTTTCTTAGGGACAAAGATTATGGCAGATCTAAACAAAATATTGAGACTCAAAGGCACCTGATAACAAAGTTATATAAACCACGAGTTTCTAATTGGGAAAATAATAAATAAATTGTGATAAGTGGAAAAGGCTGATAGTGCTAGACAAACTTAGCACTTGAAAATATGCTAAGCCACAAATGAAATAATGGAGTACATTGCACATTGGAAGTGCTAATAATGAAACTAAAATCTTTTGGATACATAGTGCAAAATTAAGAGTTTCTGAAGAAAAAACATGGTACATGGAAAAATGAAAGACAATAAAAAAAGAATGACAAGATGAATAAGAACTGTCACTAATGTTAGAAGTATGATATTAGAAGAACATAAATAAGGAATTATTAATACAGACTTTGTAAAATGACATCCATCAGGTTACAAAGAGGTGGAAGCAACTCAATTCATCCAAAAAAAAAAAAAAACCCAGTTGGAAGAGTAATATATACATTGCACTAGCAGGACTTCCAACCAAATAAGCATCATTACCATCAGCCAGTTGGTTAATATATTATCAGTGCATAAGAAACCTTCAGAGGAGTATGTGACTTCAGGGTTGTATTTTAAAGATAAACATTCATCATAATTCTAGCTATAGTTATGACCACCCTGATTTTACATTTTTTGAAGTGGTCATTAAGCAAGCACCAAAGCTATTAAGCAAACCAATGGTTCACTAAGGGTGTGGTTTTGTTGACAACCAGAAAACTGCCAGATTTCAACATTACCATTGTAAATCCTGGTCATGTGAATGTGCCCTGCTGCTGAGCAGCCAAAGAAGTATGTCATCACAGAGGAGCAGAGCAATCATTGGAACTTTGGATTTGAGTCGCAAGTCCTTTTTTCATGTCTGTAGTAACTTCAAAGATGACCTGTACCTTGGACTGAAGCATATGAGAACTGGAAAATACTTTGATAATCTTTTCCATATTGTTATGTATATGCATGGAGACATAAGAAATCAAACCCTAGTTGTATACTCTTGTCTAAAGATCAGTGCAGTCTTTCTCTCTGAAATGGTGGTCCTCTTTCACTAAGCACAGAGTTTCAGGATGAATGGGGGGAAAATGATATAAGAAGAAGAGAATGTTCTCTTAGCCAGCCAGATCAGTCAAATCAACTGTGGTGAGCAATCTGGTGACAGGTATCACAGCCAGATTATCCTCACTTGCAAATCTGAATCAAGGGAGCCATTTCAAAAATTGTCTTTCCCCAGCCATTAATGCAAAATGTATTTTACTGGTTCTAAAATAAACCTGAACTCACTAGTCTCATTTTGGCATTCAGTAGATTGTACAATCACATAAATTGTTACTGTGGTACACATAACAGTTCAACTGAAATCATGATCCATGACACTGAACAGAGTAATTTGGAACAGATTTTCATTTATTCAAGCAGAGTGTAAAACATATGAACAAACTGCTTTCCAACTGCGAGTTTCCTTGAATCTCTGTCCCTGATCTATTTATTTATAGCTTCAGTATGCTGTGAATGATAATGTTGCAGCAGTTGCATCAAAAAGAATATAAATCTTTCCACTTTTGCTGTATGCAAAATAGGGGAAAGAACATGAAAGAATACTGGATTTAATATCTACTGGTCTGGTTTCAAATCAGAGTGATCACAATCACAAAATTTTAACCATGAAACCCATTTCTAGTTTACAGCAGCTACATGGGGATCTTTTGTGAGCTATATTAGCTATATTAGTTTATTTTACAAAAAAGATGCAGAAAAGCAATATTATTGGTACTTATTGAAAATCAGATTTTAAAAGGGCATTATTTGAAAACTCTGGCATCAATTTTTGTCAAATTGCACATATTTCACTCATCATAGCTCTGTAGCTTACTTACAAATTGTGCTCCAAGGCTAAAAATTATGCTAGTGTTTCCTTGGCTAGATTTTAAGAGCACGTTGCTCCATTTTTCCAAATACTTCTCCAGATCTATATTAAATTGACCATTGCAAAAGATCTGAATGTATTCAGGGTATCATACCAAATAGTTTCAACCTATCCTAACTTCTGCCTAGAAATTAAATGGAAAATTTTGTGTTTTTGCTGTTATATGATCATCATTTTGGACTAAGAAATGAGCCAATTAATTTGATTACCTAACATAAAACAAGCATCCATTTGCACTGGAAATTTCAATCAGTATTTTTAGCTGTCAAGAGATTAATTAAGTTGATGGAAAACTAGTTGGAATATATGCTCTGGGCTTGTACCATGTTTGCATTCATTATTTTAGATAGTTATTTTAAACTTTCCATTTATTATGTGGCCTAGTTTAATGAATTAGGTGCTCAAAAAATTCAAGTAACATCTGATGAACAAATGTGGTTAAACAGCAGTTGTCTGACAAAGCCTAGGCTTGAGAAGACCTCAGCCATGTAAACTCNTCCATTTATTATGTGGCCTAGTTTAATGAATTAGGTGCTGAAAAAATTCAAGTAACATCTGATGAACAAATGTGGTTAAACAGCAGTTGTCTGACAAAGACTAGGCTTGAGAAGACCTCAGCCATGTAAACTCTTTGGGTGACTCATAGTATACCCTACCTCACAAGCTGACATTGTAGGGCTAAACTTAACAGAGTTGCCCATATATGTTTTCCTGATCTCCTGAAAAAAGGTAGAATGGCAATATAATAAATATTTATTTGAAGTTACAGTATAACTTGTATGATACAATAGGAAAAGATTCTAGAGACAAGTTAGGAAAGTATACTAGGCAACAATTTATGTCAGTACACTATATGTATTCTTCCAGATGGTGGAATGACAGCAACAGCATGCTGGCTTTAGTTTGAAGAATTTAATTCATGTAAACTAGCACAGGCATATTTAGATTTAAGCAACTTTATAAAAGGTAAGGCTATGAATAGCTGCTATTCAGAACACTTACATATTTCCTCTAGAAACAAGGCCCAGATATTTTGATATCACTTTCAGGAGAACATGTGTGGAAATGTGCTATTTCACTCAGGTTCTGTTGATATATTGGTATTTTGTTGGTCATGGTGGGAACAGAAACATACTAGGGGCTTTGATCTCATTCAGCATAGTTCTTTTAATGCGTAACTTTGTAGACCAAGAATAAACCAGATATGGTCTTCCACTGCAATTCCCAGGGATCACAATCAGTATTCTAAATACCAAGAATACTTGGAATTATAAAAAAAGTAACAGTATCAGAGGCACACATCTGAAAATAAAATAAATATTTTATTTAACAGATAACCATAAATAACAGATAACCAACATAATAATAGCATTATAGAGACTATATCTACAAACTATGGGACAAAGTAGAATTGAGCCAAAATCCTTGAAAACATATTTGTACATCTTTAACTTTCATATAGTGTTTTCCAATGTATTGAGCAATCTTTGATTTGTCTTCTTTGGTTTGTCAGTAGAAATCTGAGAATCATGGCCCTAGGTGAAGTAGAAAATTGATACATTTAAAGGGAACCAGATATTAGGTTTTTTTAAAAAAATACATATTGAATGGACCACTGCAAACAACATGAGTCTGTGAATGTGGAAGAAGAAAATTTCTTAGTAACAAAGTGACCTTAATATAATTATACCCATAATCACAGATGGATTACCATATGCTGATTTGTAGATTTAAGTAAAGTCTTACTAATCATCAAATATTTTCCTCAGAACATATATTGCTATTGCAATTATTTTCCTACTCAGCATTTTTAATGTAAAGAAGCTAACAGCTAATAAAAATAAAGATAAGCACTCTAGAGTAATTAAGAGAGAAAACAGAACATACATTTTCCAAGGAAGCAGTGGGGAAAAAGTTAAACCATCTGCTCCCCCCTCAAATATACACATACAGTGTTTTACATGTCACTCAGCAACAGAAGAAACATATGTAAGGAAACAGATATATTTTTAAAAGAAGATATTCCATAATATTGGCATATCAGTTGACAAGCTTCTATCCATTCAACTTATCCTAACAACCCAAAATGGACAAAAGAATGAATTTGGATCTCTGATAGGAAATTTAAGAGATAAGTTTCCAGAAGCTTAGTGTTTTAATGTAAAAACCAATATTCTAAAGGATAGCCAAATACTGTATATAGAAGTTAGTGATTATGTAGCATGCAATCCATGTTTTTATCAGCCATCCTTAGATAACACTCAAGCTACATCATTTTTGATCCATGAACATAGAGGTCTCCAAATGTGGTAACTTTAAGACTTGTGGACTTCAACTCCCAAAATTAGCTGGCTGAGGAATTCTCGGAATTGAAGTCCACAAGTCTGAAAGTTGCCAAATTTGGAGACCTCTGCAGTAACATTTCAGGTCAGGCTATCATTACAGGGTCAGTCCCTCCATGCTGAATCTGGATATTGTTAATACATAACTGATCTCAGCAAATCAAAAGAATAAATTTAAAAAGGGAACACAGCTGATGTACTAGCCAAAGCTTGTTATAATGCATTCTTAGTCTTTCCATTGCCAGTAAATTTGCAACCAACTTTGAATCAAGAATCAAATATCTTAAGAAAGAATGAAACTCAGTCTAATGAAAGCTGTATATTTATTCACAGAATGACAATGTACAATATTTCATTTCATTGAACTATTATATTTAGATTTTTTTTATTTTTTAAAAAAGCTCTCTAAATCTGCTAATGGAACTAAGAAAAGGAGACACAGAATCTCAAACGGTTGAGGTTTTGTGGCACTTATACAAGAGTCATCAGCAGAAGAAAATATTTAACTTTGCTACCCATCAATTTTTACTGAATTCCTCAGCAGGCTTTAATTCTTTGTCTAGCTGTCCCCAGAACCTAGAGGAAAAAAACTTTTGGAAAAGCTTTTTTATGCAAAATTTTGTGGTTGTTAGAAAAATCTAAGTACTTCTACTGTTTACTATTTTCTTTCCCTTAGTTGCTTTTTTACTTCTGAATTGCATTATCATAATAAATATAGTGTAGTAAAATGTGTGCTAAGATAGTGTTATTCTCTGCTATGAAAGCAGTAAAAAATATAAAATCTTTTTTTTAGATCTGAATGGTAGCACAATGTTTTATGTACTCCAATATTGTGGATATTTCAATAAGTGCTTTCCCAATATTTTAAAGAAATATAAGTTAAGATATACACTAATGTTTTTGAGAATAAAATAAAATAGATGTTATTAGAACTTTATGTTGTTGTTTATACATATTTAAGTAGAAATAGCTTGATTAAAATTGAAGGAACAGGCAGTTCTTGCAGATGGATAATGAGGAGAAGGACAGAAAAAACAATTGAGTGATTCTGGCTCCCAATGTTTATCTTATCCCATTTAAAAGGGTCCCCATTCTAAAATAAATTTGGTTAAGTACTTTTCTTTTTCAGACAGAAAAACTATGTCTTGATCTCTTATTAAAAGTCACTGTCAATTAAATAAGAAAAAAAGCCTGCCTTCTTTTTTAATTCACATGTAATGTTTTTAAGAATCATGGAAACACAGAAATTTAAACTTTGTTATTAAATGTCAGACTCTTAAGGTCACAAATCATTTAAAGTCTTAAAAAGTACATATATCAATCATCTGTCTTTCTTTACTTAGTAACCATTAATGGGCTGACATTGTTTAGCATGTTTCCTTTCCACAAAATATACCTTTAAGTTTTCAGATAAATTTTAAAATGTATATTTTTGGAGCAGAGACCCAAACAACAACAATAGTATAAATATTATTAATACAAATGTTACAATGGAAAAATTGTTAATTTTAATCCAGATTTATAGGAGACTGTGCATTATGTTTCTTGAAGAATTGTAGATTGACAAACTTCTGAATATTTGTTATATTTTTGAAAATTGGGCATGTGAAAGAGAGAGAACCTTTATGTATGTTATTTCTACTTATATTATTTCAAGCACTGGGAAATATAGTATCCCTGCTATTAAAAATAACTGTATAAAATAAGAATGAAACAAAAAATAAACAAAGTAAATTACACTGTGTTTTATATAGTTAAACCTTGTGATTTTTTAAAATATATTCTAAATATTTTCTAAACCAGTTTAGATTCCCTATTAACAAATTAAAGTTGTACCTTAAGAGTATACAGTGCAGTTAATATCCTGTTTTATGCATATACCATTTTCCCCTGCACACACGCATATACACACACACACACGTATTCTTTGTTGTTAGTAAAATAAATCTAATACAATTCTTGTTTCAAATTAGGGATTAAAACTTATCCAACACTAAAGACCTCCCGAAATCACTGCAACTTGCTTTGGAGTAGGCATGTATATGCTTATGTACATGACAAAATGAAAGTGAAGTACACTTAAATTGCTAACCGAGTTAACTGTATGTTAGCAATCTTCATTGGAGGAGAGACTGGCGTTTTATGCAAAGCTTTCACATCAATACAAGCAGTGGAACGCTGTCATGCCATCTGCAAGCAGTGAGAATGACAGATGCATCCACACAACTGAAGTTCCATTTCAGCACCTGAGACAGCACTCTGAAACCTGGCTAGATTCCCGCCAGTCGCTTCAGCATGCAGTCCACTCTGCCGCCATCCAAAAGCTAACTGCATATGGCACACCCAAGCCAGCCATTACACTTGATTTTGCTGCATTATAACTTCCCAAATCAAGAAAAGGTCTGTCTCAACAGAGGAAAGATACCATCTAAAACCATCATGGAAGTAGCACACTGGATTGCGGACGCGGGACCAAATAAACCTCAGGTTATTATCCACTGACCTGGTTTGCTTGAGACTCATGCCCCAACTTTCCAGTCACTGAAGGAGATACAGTGGAGGTGTTTTGCCAAAAGCTCTTTTTTTTTTTTTTTTTACCAAATACCGCGAAAACCTCCAGAAACATATATATATATATATATATATATATATTATATATATATATAATATATATATAATAATATATATATATATTATAATATAATATATATATATAGTATATATATAACATTAATATACATACATACATAACACATACATACAATATGTTATATGTATATATTCAGCACAGGCGCTCAGGGTTAGCCAGGCGCGAGGTGAGAGCCAAGGAGCAAACGCGGACAGATCTCTTCTGCCCTGCGCCCAGCTCCTCGCCCCCTCCCCCCCGCTCACCCCAGCAAGGCAGCAGCGAGAGGTCCGGCCCTCTTCCACTCTCAACCGCCCTCAGGAGCGGTTTCATGTGGCTGGTGATCTCCACTCCCTCGGGCTCACTTAACGCGGCTGCGGCTCTTCAGCGGGCGCCACAAGTTTCCGGTCTCGTCGCAGTTGCCGCCCTCAGTGAGGCAGCAGAGCGGCGGCGGGGGGGGGAAGGCGGAGCGGCGCCCGTTACGCCGCTGGATGAGGGGAAGAGAAGGCGGATGGTGGCGCAATCGGGACGAAGCGTCCGGTGCGAAACGGCTGGGGGGGGGAGGAGGTGTCTCCATGGTCTACATATCCACGGACGCCGTCCCGCGGCCAGGACTTTTCCTGCGGGAGGGAGGGAGGGGGACGCGATGAGAAGGAACCCCCCTCTCCTCCCTCGGAGCCCTCGCAGGCTCGCATCTCGTCGGTGCCGTGAGCAGCGAAAGCGAGGCTCTGGCACGGCGAAGGCAGGTGGCGAGCAGCGCTGCACGGGCGGAGGAGAGAAGCTCGCCCGCCTCTCCACAGGAGCTTCGCGGCGCGACCGCAGGGGAGTGCCGGAGGAGAGAAATAGGGACGCTCGCCTCCGCCTCTTCCTCAGCGGCTCTCGGGCAGCGGAACCGCACGCGGCGCGGCGGCGGCGGGCGCGGCGGCGAGGGAGCCCGGAGCGGAGGGATGTGGGGCTTTGGGGGAGGCAGGCTCTTCGGCTTCTTCTCCGCTCCCGTCTGGTGGCCGTGGTCTGTTCGCCCAGTGTCAGGAGCAGCGGCTGGCGGGAGGGGAGGGAGGAGCAAGAGGTGCGCCTCGCTGAGGAAAGACTACAGAGGCTTTCCGACGAACCTCTGTCCCTTCCTCATCCTCTCCTGCCTCGCTGCTCTTCTCTTTCGACTTCTTTTCTCCGCTTTCTCTTGTCCCGCCGCTCTTCTTGCGCCCATTCTGTGACCTTCAACTTTCCTTCTCCTCGGCCATCTCTTCCCACTTCTCTCATCTCCGGCTCAATGCCCGCCTTCCCTGCTTCCCTGCCCGCTTTACCCCCCACCTCCCCCGAAACTCTTCTTCTTCACAGTGTGAAACGATCCGGGGGAATGTCCTTCGTGAAAGAAACTGTGGATAAAATTGATTGAAAGCTACGACATTCGCCTCAGACCGGATTTTGGAGGTGAGAGTGAAATGGGTGGGGGGGTGGGTGGGTGGGGGGTTCTGCTGAGTGAAGACGAAAGTCCCCCAAGCCTGGGCCCGCCCAACTGTCGCATGGTAAAAATGACTCCGACGTCTGTTTCCTTCATTAAGGCCCCCCAGTGAACGTCGGATAGAACATAGACATTGCAGTATCGACAAGTTCTTGAAGTCAAACATGGTGAGTTAGACCTCGAGTTGATTTCCCTCTGGAAATGAAGAATGAGTTTGCCTTCCAAAGGGATGTGTTTTAGCCGATTGATGAATTTTGTCTGGTAGCTCAAGTGCAGGAATGTTTTGTTTGTTTGTTTGATTTGATTTTCATTGAGGGGGCTGAAAACGGTTGAAGAAGAAGGGGCCCTTTCGATACAGAGCCCCCAGATTTG